>PVLA01009702.1:0-71883 GCA_004027455.1 Hydrochoerus hydrochaeris | reverse complement strand
TCTGACAACCTAGTCTCCCCTCCAAGAGTTCCTGTATTCAATCAAATTGGCAATCATGATATACTGGCACTGCTCTAAAGTGGAGAAAAAAAAGAAGAACTTGGAAATAACTGGTTTTAAACAATCAAATAATTTCCAAAGAGTGAAGTTGACCCACAATTTATTTAAAGGTATGCTGGGAAGCACAAGAACTAGCATTCTAATTAAGGCCCCCAAAGATAGAATAATAGTGTTCTCTGTTGCTGTAAAGACCTGGAGTTGAGGATGTCACTGACCTTGCATACTGTTTATTTGTTTCACCTCACAGAACTATTTTACATTCTTAGGGAGAAAAAAAATTCCATGTGTCTTGCTTACTTTTCTCTCATTGCCAAGACAAAATATCTGGCTCCTAAAGTTAAAGAAATTTTATTTAGCTCATACTTTTTAGAGGTTTTAGTCTCTAATTAGGTGGCTTCAAGGCAGGGTGGTATGGTACAGGGGTAACAATTCAAGGTGGGAGAAGATACCAAAAGCAACAAGCATAAAATGGGGAGAGCAAACCACATTTCCTCCCTTGTATAATATGCAGGTTAACCCCTAGGGAAGATATGGTACTCATGCCATCTCCATGCCCTCCTCTTACATGGGATGAGGATAATTACAAAGTGAAGACCCTGGCCTCCTGCTGTGTCACTTAAACTTCTAAATTTCTCAAAATGGCACAATGAACAGCATCCTAGAGAGGTAAGGACATGCCCTCTATACCCTAGGATGTAGAACTGCTGAGTTAGTTAAGATTCAACATTTCTCAGGTTGACACAGTGTATCAATCATTACACCATAGATTATTCCATATATTTACTCTAATATTTCCATTCTATTGTCTCTTGTTTGTTTAACTACATTATTCTTGTTACAGTCCCTTGTACATTGTGCTAAAGAAAATATGTTATTTTCTCTTTGCAATTTTTGCACAGTTACTGATGCCTACAGATTTTAGACCTCTTTCTATGCCTAATTTTATGTATTTTGTTCTATTAATATCCTTTAAAAACTAACTCCTTATAACCCATAAACAAGATATTTTCAATTTCCTTATGCTATGGAAATACTGACATAACATCATGGCTTACAAGCACTGATACTGCCATACATTCTCCTTGTGTCCCCTCTCATCTGCTATACAAGTTAAGTAAAAGGTGAATTCATAAAAGTAAACTTCTAAGGGCATATGCCTATAAGGACACCAAATACAAAGAGAAGGCAAAGATATGATGAAAGAACTAGAAATTAATGCAATAATTAAGTAAATTTCCAGCATCAGGAGACAGATTGCTCAGTCAATAATCACAGCCACTGTACACTTCCATCACTTATATGATGAGATATCAAATATTATGCACTAATGTACATGGTTCCTCTATATCATTTCCTTGAAGTTCAAGATTTAAAAGTCAGACACAGGAAAGGAAAATTGAAATGATTTGATAGGAAACTAGAAGAATGAGAAAATATAATGTCACACAGTCTAGGAGTCACCAGGCTTCAAGAGTACATGATTATCAGAATTAGTTGATAATAAAATATTGGCTATGATGAAGACAGAGATGTTATCATTGATTTTGCAACATTGTTATCATTGGCAAATTTAACAAGATCTCTTTCATTTGATTAGAGTAGACAGAGGACAAAATGGAGTAAATGGAAAAGCAGAAATGTGGGCATGAGGCTGTGGGTGGATTCAGACAGGAATTACACAATTGGTGGTGGATCAAAAGTATTTTTTACCTGAGCCAGCAGAACTCAGCTGGCTGAAGATGAACCAGCAACCCAAGCCTCCCTTCAAAAGCCAGCAGAAGCCACAAAGGCTGGGGGGAGAACCAGTAACTCAAAGCTGCCTGTGAGCCATCAGAAGTTGCGCTGGCTCGTGAAGAATCAGGAACTCAAGAAACTATGGGCATGAGCCAGCATAAGTCACGCAAGCTAGAGGAAAACTAGGAGTCATGCCTCCTCCAACCCCTCATGAGCCAGCAGAAATTTTGCTGGCCAGTAGAGAACCAGACACTCAAGCACCTTCCCCCAAAACCGTGAGCCAGAACAAGTTGCTCTGGCTTTAGAAGAGCCAGAAACCTAACCACCCTCATTGAGCCAGAAGAAGTCACACAGCCTGGAGGAGAACCAAGAAGCCAAGTTTCCACCTGCTTCCTCTCAAGAACCAGAAGTCACACAGGTCAGAGGAGAACCAGGGAGCCACCCACCCACTCTGTGAGTGAGCCAGCATGTGGGCCAGGAGAAAAGAGCTGCCCCACTTTCCCCAGGTAAGCAACTGGCTGATTCAGAAAGACAGAGTCTGAACTGATAGCAACTGAGGTAAAGAAACTACCTAATGCTAGCATTGTTGGATTTTGCAGGTGTAAAGTCAGCAGTCTTAGCAACTATTTAGAGGCTAACAAGAGGCATTATGGTAGCCATTGTTAATATCCTATTAACTTATTTTGAAGTCCTTTATCTCTTTCATTGTTCTGTTTTGATTTTTTTATTCTTCTTTGTTTTGTTTGATTTTATTATGTCTGATGGTATGGGCAGCTATTGTAAAGATAACAAGAAGCATTATGGTAGCCACTTTTGATTTCTTATTATCTTGTTTTGAAGTCGTTTATCACTGTCATTATTTTGTTTTCATTGGATTTCTTCTGTTGTACTTTATTTGGTTCTATTCTCTTTAAAAAGGAAATAAATGTATGTTCTAAAGGTATGTTCTAAAGAATCTTAAATAATTTTCTCTGTCTCATAGTCATGCTTATTTACAGTATGCTTTTAACAACAATCATGACAATATCATGCTTTTCAAAAATTGTGCATAAGGGGCTTGGTAATCCTCCTATTCTACCCCTAGTTATGCTTGAAAACCAATTAGAAGAAATAAATTTGTGTCAGTGGCTATGAAGAAATTCTTTTAAAAAGTTTTACTAAAAGGAAATAGAAAAATGGGGTAGTAGGCACAAGGGAAGTAAAGAGTTTTTGGTTATTTAGTACAAGAAAGAATAGAACGTGTCTGAATGTCATTTGGAATGTTCCTGAAAGAAGAGAGAAACTGAAGAAGTGAGATCCAGGGTCTAAATGGCAGGGTTAGCCTTTGATGGTGAGTTGAATCCTTCAGCCACTGTAACAGAAGGGAAAGTAAAGCATGGGTATGAGTTCTGGGATAAATTACTTCATAAAGGACTTCTCTGAAGTTTTAGATGAAACAGAAGTTGGAATTCATGTACTGAGTGTTCCGTAAATGATGCTTAATTAATATGCCTTCCCCGGAGGCTTGCTGCACCTTTCATTATCTCACATTGTCTTACCCAGTGCTCACAGCTCAGCCCAGCTTTTCTGTCTTTCCTCACAAGAATCATTGACTTTGTTGAAGGCCATTTTCTGCCAGCCCCATTTATGCTTAGTCTTTTCCCATAAATCACTATCATACTACTGCTCAAGTTTCCTATGAGCCTTTGTCGGTAATATCCCCATATGCCCTATTATGATTTATACATAAAATGTCCCCAACACCTCATCTGCTCATAGGTGGGATTTTTGGAAGTCATAGGATTGTGGGGGTTTATAGCTGATTTACATTTATGAAGTGAGATCTGGCTGGAAAGTGGATCTGGTGAGTCACTGGAGGCATGATCTGAGTCCATCACCTCTTTGTTCTTTCTTTGATCTTACTTTGCTTCTTATTTGCAATGGCAGTTCTCTCTACCATGCCCCTCTTTCATGCCTCCTGCCTGAATCAACTGACTACAGATTGGATCTTCTACAAACTGTGAGCCGTTTTGTGTTTGCAGATATTTTGTCTCAGTGATAAGAAGGTAACTAATCATTCACTAATGCTTCTCCTTTCATTTTCAATTCAATGACCAAATTGGACATCCAGGTCATGACTATCATCCTTTAAATTCCTATTCATTCCTCTTAGATTACAACCTATATTCACATTTTGTGTTCCTCTTTCTAATTTTCCCTACTCCTTTTGCTTCTAGGAGACGCTCAAATAATATACATCAACAAAGTTTTGTATGCTAATAATATCCATAAGAAGAACATTTCCCAGAATCATATGTAATATTAATTTGTGAGTTAAAATGGAATTTCTCCATTATCTCTGAAACATCTTTGTGAAAATAAAATGAAGTAATTCTTAGTAAAATTTCTCATCAATTAAATAGCTGTAAACTTTTATCTTTATCCCTCTATATTGCATAATATTATCATGCTCAGTTACAAAGCTTCCATAAAAACTGTCATGGTCAGTTTTTTAAAATAACTACTGAGAGTTTAAATTCATGTCACATAGTTATTTCTGTCACATTAATGACATTTGGGGAATCCCTGAACATGTGGGTTTTTGATGCCAACTGACTATTTTGAAGGCAAGTACTGGAAATAAAAATTTTTACTGGGATTTCCAAAAGGAAATACTTCATTTACTTTTAGCAAATGACCCAGTAAGATCATTTAATGATGTCTTTTTCCAAATGAGGTTTCTCTTTAGCTTGTGTGCATATATAATTGTGCATAAATTGTTGTGAAATTAGCAGTTAGTTTTGGAAACTTCAAAATATGAGTGATTTATCTACAAGAAAGATAAAACAAGATGAGATTTTTTTAAAAATTAGGTCATTATTTCTACCATGCTACTAAATCACTACATATGCTTTTGGCTAAATTACTTAAATTGTCTGTGCTATCATTTTTTAAAAGCCTAGTGAGAAAATTTCACCTGAATCCACGTTTGTCTACATTTCAGAATGTTTCAGAATCCTGTGTTGTGGCATACTGAGAACAAGAAAGGAACACTGAGCTGACCAGAGCTTTAGAGTTAAGAAGTCCTAAGTTCAGGGAAGTGACATTTTCATATCCATGAATCAAATTCCTTTTGGCTACCTTTGTTTTGTTTTATTATCAAAATAATGATATCGATATTTCATGATCTTCCATGGAGGTCATGGTTTGTATAAGGATCCATATAGATTATAAGAGACATTAGATTCTGAAATGAAATGTATATATAAAAACTATATTATTGCATTAAAGAATGATAGCAGTGCTTTGCAATATTTGTTTAATGTAGTATAGTAGATAGTTAATATTATATTAAAGTGAATAAAGAACTAATTAAATGCTCAGCAAACTTAAGTGAAAGGTAAAATGAAAGAAGATTGGATTTAATTTTCTTATGTAAAAAAGGCACAAAATTTTTTCAGTATAATCTCTTGATATATAAAGATACATGAAACAAAGTTAGGTGATTATCTCCCTTTGACTGAGAAATTATTTTTTAATATTTGTGAAAATAAATGAGATAACATAAAATAGTTTGGATTCATTCCTAACATCTTTTTATTTTATTTTTGAGACAGGATCTTACTAAATCACAAAGTTGCCCGACCTGGCCTGGTGCTAGTGATCTTTCTGCCTCAGACACCCAGAGTGCTGTCATTATAGTTGTGCACCACCATGCCTGGAAACTTGCAGAGCCATTACTTGTTGATGTGATTTGAGAATTTGCTAGTGGTGGATTCTGGATTATAGCGTTTTCCAAGTTTTCTTTTTTAATCTGATTCTTTCTGTAGAGGATCAAGTTTGTTACAGATACATTAATGAATCCAGTTTTTAATGAGGAACTTAAGATAAAATCATGATAGTACTATAATCATTAATTTGAATATTAAGATAAAGGAAAACAAGTAAAAATATATCTAGTATTTTAATAAAAACAGAATAATAGATTTGATAAAACTAAAATATAACCTAGGTCACTCAAAATATAAAGATACCTCAAAACAGATCTTGAATAGTTCTCTTTAGAGGCTGCAAAACTGACCAAGCACAAAAATGAAAAATCTGTTAAATCTGAATACAGACATATTCATTAATTTACCATACCCTAGGGCAGTGGTAGAAAATCTATGGCACACATGCTGCAGCAGGCTATTTTTGTCACTGAAAGCTCTAAAAGTTTCATCATCATTGCCCTAGGGGTATGTGGTTATACTTGTGTCTCTTCCATATATAAATTTCTCTAGCTGGCTGAGTTCACTCTTTCAATATCTAAAGAAAAGAACTCCAGTCGCTATTCTTACATAATTCTGGAATGTCTGGCACTTTTGGCAACATCCCCTTATATTTCCTGGTCCTTTTTTATTACTTTTGGTTCTGAATTCCAGCTTTCAGTTTACCTTTTAATCAACTTTGGAAATTTTGGCATCAGTATTACTGATAAATCTTCTTTTTCTACAGTGACTTATTCCAGTTGCAGATTCAACCCAATCTACATGGCTCATTTCAGGTGCCACTAAAATAATTGATTTGCACGTAGCAAACTCTTACTAAAGACTGACTTTAACATAGGTGGTTTGCTATGGAGAGGAACATAGCAACTTGTAAAATTAACTATAAAATATCAGTTCCTGTGATAGTTTTGCTCTAGTACTGGCCAGCTTCCATGATTTTGGAGGACATTTTCCCCATTATCATACTTTTCCTGGAGCCCATTCTATTAACATCCTTTTCCAGAGAATCTTGGTTCCAGCTCTTGTCTGTTGGGCTGCTCTATAGAAATTACAAAATGCTGTCTCTTTATTGAGAAGATCAATACAGTTCCCATTAGTTTCAACCTCTTCCCTCAGGTTAAGATGTACAATTTGTAACTGAAATACTCAATGATATATTTTCTCAATCAGGTGTTTTTGTTCCTCTCATTTGACTACAAAAGCAGCTGAAGTTATTTTAAAAACCATCTTTCATAAATTATATTTACCAAATGTGAAAGAATGCTATGACTAATGAATTCCTGAAAGGACAAGGACTGTAAGAAACACTGATAACTTTTTTTATGAATCACTTTGTTTTGTAAATAACTTATGAATACTTTTTTGCAGTTTTGATTTTATGATTTTATTTTGATATAGTATGATCTAATAAATTTCATTTTGTGACAAATGTGGCTGTGTAGTACTTTGAGAAATCAAATCAAGTTCATTGCCACCATACTTAAAAAGATAAAAAGGAACGTATATTGAAGTATTGGTACAATACTTTTTAAAAGGTGCAAAAATTTTCAACATTAATCCTTTAAAACAGATTGGACACTTTGAAACAGACCAGAAATAAGGTCAAAGGCCAAACACAAATCCTGTCCCTTTACTGCTTGAAGAAAGGAAGTAGAGTTGACTGGTTACTTGGGACAGAAGAAATGTTTACAGATTCAAGTCTTTTTTTAAAATTAAAATTATTCTCAAACATATGATTGCCCAATAATCTTTCAGATCATATTAAAGGATTTATTAGTCAGAATTAAGAAAATTTAATAGTTTATTGTAATAATAAACATTCAGCATAACTAGAAATATATTTTTAAAAATCTCTCTCTCTCTCTTTCTTAGCTAGAGTCTGCAAAATGGATAGTAGTTCTAAGCAGGTACAAAAAAACATAAGTTGAGAATTTTGCCTATAATCTCCCTATGATACACAGTGGAAAATATTGTAAGTTAATTTTAAAATGTCACCACAGAGAAAATTAATAAGGAAGAGACTGACTTGCCATGAGTAGGCATAACAAACACATTTCATCCAAAAAATTTGATATCTTCACTGTTACTAAATAAAAGCAAAGAAAAAACGTGAAAAGCAACCAACAATAACACTTATAAATCAGATGTTGGAAATAAGTTAGCAGAAAGACAACAGGTGAGAATTTCTTGACAAATTTGTAAAGTGCCCTATCCCATCAACATAAACATGCTGTCTTTTTTTACTAAACACCATCTGACACATCTCTCAGAAGCTGCATCTTACAGAAAATTAGACAGTTATAAATGGTTGTAGTTAATGGTTTTGTTTGTAGAATTATACCCCTGTGCTTAACCATTGACTATCACAGAGGCTGTCAGTTGCACAAAACAATAAAACCAGTAAAGTATAATTTGCACAATCTTTGTTGCCATAAGTCCACATATGCTTAAGCACAACTAAGAACAAAACTGCTAAGCCATAATTTAATTCTCACACTTTAAAAAAATTATCATTTGCTGTTCTACATACTGAAAGAGAACATTTGATGAGAACAGAAAATGTAAGTGAAGGTTCAAAAGTTTCAGAGAACTGAAACAAATATTCTTGTTCAACATTTGAATAGTTCAATAAAAATTATAATATCCAGCAAGTTATAGAAAATAATTAAAATCTGGGTTCTTGTCTTCAAAGGACTCAAGTCCAGTAGAAGAAGTCATTTTCATTCTTCTACTGTGTTTAGCCATAATAAAGAGAGTAGCAGGTTAACAAACTTATAAAATGAGAGACATTACACTAACATGTAACCTCCTTAATATAACCATTTTCCTCTCCTCTAGTGCCTTATTGTTTCATTCCCTATGTATATATTTCTTTCACATTACAGCTGGAACCAAAAAGCATCAAGATTCAGTGGACTTAGTATCCACTTATTTTAAGTTGCAAAGTCCATCAGAAAGGCATTTCAAAAGGTTTTAGACCTTTCCTGAATCCTTTTCACAGGAGAATATCTACTTGTTGACCAGCTGTCTCTTCCATGGAATGGAACTGTTAATTATTTTCAGAGAAGATAATTCAGACTCAAATACAGTCTTTTAGAGGCCCCAAAGCAGCTAGTGAAACGGGAGAACTCAGAGGAAGATGGTAGGGGAAACATTCAATGTCTCTCACATTGTATTTAGCAGCAGACTGTGTAAAGTCATTTCTCATTAAAGTCAGAGTTGAAAATAAAGAAGTTACAGCTAAACATGGAAATAAATTTCTTATTCTCTGCTAATCTGGACAATGGAGGGCTACACAACTAAATTTTAAAGTTCCTCTTGTTCTTGACCATGTTCTTTATTGAGAGAGAGGAGCAAGGGTGTACCTGTAAGGTATTCAACACGTGATGATAAATCGTTCAGAATAAGATAAAGAACAAAATAACAATGTAGAGAAATTAAATACAATTTGGTTATGATTTTCTTTGATTGCAAAATGTAAATAAAAATTATTTGGAACTAGTCAGAGTACTTAAATTCACTAACCTTCCCAAGTGTTCGATTCCCTATTTTTACAAGAGTTTCAGTACCATTGATCTATACATATTTCAAATATGTATGTTAAATATAAATTTATGCATATATAATGCCTAGGATTCTCCATTTAAGAATATGTTATTTAGAATTTTTAAAATTCTTCATGGGAAATAAAAACTGACATAAATCTTGTGAAGGTTCTAAATGATATGTAGAATTTTCAGAAACGTGCATCAGGGAGTACTAAATGTTTTCATTTCAAAGATTCCTTTTGTTTTTTCTTTTAATTCTGTTTCATGGGAATAGAAATGTGAAGAACTGCTCAGTGTATTTTTCCCTAGGCAACACAGTCCATTTTATGGCACTGAACCACAGTATAGTGGACTTAACATCCATGATCTGGCTGAAAGAATAAACACTAAAGGATTGAAATGACAATTATACTGGAGACCTTAGCCTAGCATGAGAATGGAATGCAAACCGGCACTGTGATCTGAGTACATCTGAAGAGACTTCTGGAATATTCACATAGATTCTTTGAAAATAATTCAAGTTTGTCTCCAAAATTAGGGCTGGTAATGAGATTACAACTGAAGAGAAACAGGGTACCAATTTGTTTTGCTAGCATGATTTTGTCTTAAAAACCTGCTGATTCTGTTTTAATAATCATGATAAATTATGTGAAGAAAAATGGATATGGAAAGCAGAGATGTAACATTTATAAATGAATGCCTAGTCACCTTAAGTCAGCATAAAGTCCTATATATAAATAAATAAGAGGTGCCATTTCTTTTGTTTATTCTCTGGCTGCCTGCCTACCCTTCTGAGTTACTGCTTATAACTATCTGCAGTGTAGATTTTTGCAATGCCCAGGTATCTTTGCCCCGCTAATAATTATTGGCAATCAGGAATTCCTAGGAAGAGAAATAAGAGGGAACACCTATTGAGAGCTTAGGTGCCTGATATCATGCTAATAAAATCAATAGTTTGTAACATTTACTGAGTGCTTAATATATGCTATGCATTGTGTTATTTTACCCGTATTACCAATTTTTATTTTCAGGGCCAGGGAATTAGCTCAGTGGTATAAGCACCTGCCTGGCAAGCGCAAGGTCATGAGTTCAATCCCTGGTACCGAAAAAAAAAATAAAGAAAAGAAAAAAGAAAATAATAAAACTAATAATAATAATTTTTATTTTCATAGCTATTTTTTGAAGTGCTAATGTTATTAATCCTCATTTTATAGGTGCTACACTAATCTGACTCCATTTGTAAGGATATTTGACTGTCACTCAGGGTAACTTCCTGGTCCATCCTTTTCATTATTCTGTCACACCAGCAGCAGCAGGGGTAGCAAGAACATCACTGTTTTAAATATTTGATAGCATTATTTTCTTTAAAGCTCACAATACTATTATGAGCTAAGAACTATTATTATTATACTAGGACTATTAAAACTATTAAGTTTTAATGAGTTTAGGGATCTGTCCAGGGCCCCACATTATGTAGAAAACTTATAAAACTCAGGTTTCTTTGGCTAAAAAAATCTAGGAGCTATGATTTCTGGGGTCTCCTGTAAATCCTCTTGATGTGCTATATTCAGGAGGTAAAACAAATAGTTTTTATATGAATTCTAACTCTAAGTACATTAGAAAGATTTCAATTTCAAGGTTTGTTTTAATTACTCCAGAAATTGCTTTATTTCTAAAAGAATAGTTGAAGTCCACAATTACTTTGAGGTATAAAGTCAGAGGATTATTGTTGCCAGTTGTTATTTCTACCTTCTACTATTACGGTGTAGCTCTTTTGGGGAAATTCCTAGTAGTATTTTTAGAAGCAGTAAGCCATTTTTTGATTATTCTTTAGCTATTTGTTATGTTTCAAACAGAAAGTACCTATTACATAATGATTTTGGGTGTTGGACATTTCATAACAGATGGCCTTTTGTTCATATCTCAATACCCCTGACTTTTTAATTGTTAATATATATGTTACTAATAATTAGACCTTGCAAGTAACTTCAATCTATTAAGAAATAGCTTATTGGTATTTTTATAGGGTGTTTCATTTTTATAGCTTTCTTCACTAAATAGCTTCCAAAATGACATAACCTTTCCCATAATGGTTGAATATATAGTTATCTGCCTATTGCTTTCAATATATAGTTATCTGCCTATTGCTGGAAAAACATCCAGAGGGATAATAAGGGAGTATCCAAAAAGAGAAAAATATTCTTCAAGAAAAATAAACATGAAACTGAAGAATAGAGCCACATATTCCCAGGCTATTCATTTCTGAACTTGAATACTCTAATTCTGTGTCTATCCAGTGACCAAACAGTCTTGGCTTGTATAAACTAAAGATAGAGAACTGCAACAAAATAGTGTAGTGAGTGATAAGTGCAATAAAAGTACTCTGAAAGACTCATCTTCCACAAAGTGTTTATGGCATATTTTAAAGATCTATGTATTTTAACTCTTCCAGCCAATTTAAATTTCCTTTAAAGGAATGACTCCTAGAAATGTAAGGTCATTTCTGAGTTTAATAGTGGGAATTTTTGATAAGCAATGTGGTAGCATGTGGGAGGAGGCTCTACTTTTGGTCTGGGGTCTTCTCTAGGTAACAATTTGCGTTACACTCTATAGCTTGTCTTAATATCAGTTAAGTATCATCTCTGTTGCTATCCTTTTTGAGGAATCATTGTTAGAATATGTTAAATATTTGGATTTCAGCTGTATTTTGTCTCAGTCACATTTTCCCATTTCCCAATATAAAATATCTTCCTCTGTTTTCTAACACATTTCTGTTTTTCTCACTACTCTCCTTAGTGACTTCTCCCCTATCAGTTCTATTGTACTTCCATTCCACTCTCACTCCTCCTCCCTGGTATTATGGTACTCTTTATCATTCTTATACATTGGTCTCTTATCTCACCACTTTGCTTTCTTCTTTCTTAATCAATCATTGAATCTTTTTGTGCCCTTTGATTTTTAAAATTGGTTTTCTTGATTTCTAAAATAGCTATTCTTTCTCAAAGAATATATATATATATATGTTTAAATTATAATCTAAATGATCAGTTATTCCTTTGGTATTAAGGAAACATCTCCTCCTCCTTGAAACAAAATATGACTCATTTTCCTAGGTTTTTTTAGCACTGAGCACAAATTGATTAGCACTGCAGACATTTTTCACTGAATAGAAATGCCTGAATTGTGATGTTTCAAATTACTTCACAGGGTTCTCTCTCCTCATTGAACCTTAGTTTGAAAGGTATGCAATTCTAAGAATAGAATTTTAAGCAATCCGTATTCCAGATACCTTAGTTCAAGTGACAGATTGCTCACTATGTGCATAGTGCTTATTGTGCTAGTTTGTCTAATAATATCATAGAAGTCAATTTTGCCCTGTCTACCAGTAGCTTATAATCTAGCTGAGGAGTTAGAACATGTACATGCAGTACTTTTAAGGTAATACTTACAGATATATAATTACATAAGATGTGATAGCAAAAGAGAGATCAATATGGAGGAAAAGTCATCTTGCAAATATTTTTGGAGTAGATGTGTCTTAAACTAGGCTTTGAATAATGGAGAGGATTTTCTTTACGTAAAAAGGCAAGAAAGTGTTTTTTCAAAATAAGGGATTTTTTTGAAAAGTAGATTATTTTAACATAGAGGACCCCTTAATACAGACAGCTGGGCCACTATTCTCTAGAAGCTTCATTCAATTTTCTTCTCTTATTTACTATCATAAGGACAAGAACTGTATCTGTCTGCTTCTATAGTCGTGGAAGTTTCTGTTCTAGAATCCAGTTGATTCTCTGTTTTGCTGGCATAGCTAGGAGCATGGACAAAATTGCACTAGAAAGGGTAGAGATCTCAGTTGAGATTTATAAAAATAATGGTTCTTAAACTTTTTTGGGTTCATACTTGTCCCAGACTCTAATGGGAGTCAAGAGACCTTTCAGAAGTGTACCATCTCCTTTCTTTTATTACATCTTATTTACTTTTGAATGCCATTCCATCAAACTGCATCTAGACAAAAGGTTTAACTAAAGCAAACACAATAATATCAAAATCTCCAATCGAATTTTCTCAAACCAGTGTGCATCACAGTCACCTGGATAGCCAGTTAAAATTAAATATTTGCCAGATGTGGTGGTGTATACCTGTAATGTCAGCACTTGGGGAGCCTGAAGCAGGAGGATCACCATAAATTTGAGGCCAGCCCAGACATGGACCACACTTTGAGAAGTAATATTGCAAAGTCATCTAACTTGACTAAATCTTTGGACTAGGTATAATGAACAATAAATTTTCTTCCAGAATTCAAATCAGAATAACTCACTTCCTTCTTATAAGACATTTGTATGAGGAAACAGAGAAACTACAATGAAAGTAAGTGGAGAAAACTGGTTTTGTTTCTGCTTAACCTAAGTACTCCAACTTAAATTCTTTATGGAATTCCATGGTACTATATAAATTATACCTTAATAACACCGTATTTTATCACTTTATCAATGTGAATGTATGAGGAAAAGAAGATACCCTTGCCTTCCTGCCTAGAAGACTAGTTACATAAACTAGTACAAAGTTGGAATAAAAATGCTTATCAATATTAAGCCCATTTGTGCACTGATTTCTTCCCAAGAACACATGTATTGCTTTATGTGAGGCCCAACTGAATATGGCCTTTTACCTGGGAACCTAGAAAGGCTTGTTGTCTTTACTGTGCATGAATCACTGACTATGTAGCCATCCTTGCCAAATAGTTATATTTTATTTCATTGACTGTTGTGAAAGAATTTATCTTCACCCCCTACCTTCCATTAAGAGATGATTTGTGCAACCCATGAAAAAAAAAGGAATGGATGCTACAAGATATATCTTCCTTGTTTTGGTGCCCAGATTCAGACACCAATATTTATATCCAATATTAAGCACTGGTAAATCTTTGCTTATCTGAAATATAAGTTCTGTTGACATTCAGATGGTTATCTTACAAAGTATAGTCAAGAAAAAAGAAGATTTACAATAAAAGTAAAACAAAACCATTGCTGTGACCATGAATACTGATAAGTCAAATTCATAGGATTAAAAAATGCCTAGCAGATTAATAAAGGATGCTCCTGCACATGTCTGAGCAAGTCATGGGCACAATATCTTGGACAATATGTATAGTCCCTTGACAATTTCTCTATGGCAGTGTTCCACTTTTTTCACTTTTTTGCTTCCAGGATACCATTAATTAAGCAGCTTTATTTTGCTATACCTTTTCATCATGAACCTTGTGCCTTGGAGACTTTTTACCATGTACTAAATCTCCTGAAGCCACAAGCTACATTAAATCTTTGCATTTTAAAATGTGAGTGCCAGATGTTGTGTCTCAGTAATGGGAAAGATGACTGATACTGAAAATTTGTACTGGAGAAGTAGGACCATTGTTCTGACATATCTGCCTATATAGTTTAGAATACTTGGGATTGTTTTTCTATAGGTATTTGGAAATATTTGAAGATACAAGCCACAGAAGACTTAGAATGAAATATAAGCAGAACCTGATAGATGAATTTGGTCAGAATTTAGAAGATTAGAATGCTGATAGGAATGTAAATAATAAAGGGTAAGCTAAGGAGAATTCAGTTGGGAATAATATCTCCATTGAAATTTGGACTAAAGGTCATGTTATCTTTGCAGAAATTTTGTCTATATTTTACGCACGTCCTGACACTTTTCAGCAAACTGATATTAAGGGCAGTGGAATGATTAACCCAGCAGAAGGAAGTTCAAGGCAGCCCAATATTCAGGCTGCAGCATGAGTACAACTGACTGCTTTTATCCAGAATTTTAGTGAGAATCAAGGACATAAAGAAAAGCACAAAAGTTTGAAAGCTTATCTTTTAGCCCATAATGAACAATATATAAATTTGGGGTCAATGGAAGTGTGGTTATGGGGTTCCAGACACTGGAAAGGAACAACTTCAGGGGAAAAAAAGGAGAGAACTTGATTTATGGGAAACAAGTAGGGTTTTATAGAAAAAAAAATAAAACCTATGGAGAAACTGGAGAAGTAGAGCACAACATGGAGAAGGGAAGGGATAATCTGCATGTTTTCCCAGGTTCCTGCTTACTACATGTTGGGAAATGTAGTACAAATCTACAAAGTGAAAGATGGAAAAGTCAGAGGGCTTCAGGGAGAAATGTAGTGGTGGAACAGACTGATAGGTGCTATAAACTCCAGGGAGAGTGTGGAATTCTCTCACTTGAGTCCTGTGACAAATAAGTGGTGAGTGACTCCAGTCCCCATGCCCATGATAGTCCCTAGAAAGAGTGTTTAATCAGACACCATTCTGAGGAAGAGTTAATTTAACTCAGGACGCAGATGATGGAGACCAATACAGAGTGGCTCCGAGCAGGATTTTAAATTAACCAATTGGCTTTCTGTGTTTACTTGGGAGTCTGTGCAAGGCCTAGGTCTCTTGTCTGACTATAGGAAGCAGGATTCATAGTAAGTGAACATCTATGAATCACTTGTCCCAGCTGAAGCCCGTAGTGGCCTGTGTGCCACTGTGATGCCTCAAAGCGTAAATCAAGGCCACAGTTGAGGATGCCTGGCTCTTACCCTAATTATCTAAAGGTCTAGCTGCAGACATCTCACTCCTGCACTGAAAGACAGCCTGGAGTTAAGCTAGTTCTCTTAAATTAACATAATTTATTACTTGGAGGAGTCCTTGAGCCAAATCCCAAATTTTTCACTCTAAGCCCTTCCCATGTTTGAAAACCAAATAAATCTGGGCTGCCATATTTATTTATGTAGAAGTTTTTTTGTCTCAGCCCCCAGAGAATCTCAAATTCCTGCAGCCCTGATATCATACCACTTGTCTCTTTTATTAAGTCTTTGCCATCCACTTCTTGAGATTGCAGGCCTGATCAATCTAGTACACTCAGAGCTTCAAATCAGGGCTCCCAGTGTTATGTTCCCACAGTAACTGAGTGACAGATAGCCATGGTCAGGGAACCACAGTCAGGCTGGAAAGAGACCCACTGAGATGTATAAAGTGAAAGACATTGGCCCTGCCCCATGACCAGAGGCTAGGCTCAATCTAAATTGTAAATGATTTGGAAGTGACAAAAGGCACTGACACTCTTGGCCTAATCTTAGTGACTGCTGGTTTTTGCAACCAGCAGAGATCTGACTGCCTCCTTTAAAAATCTGGTATAGGCAGGAACAAGTTTTGACCAGAACTGTAGATCCCAAAAGAAAATCACACATTCATAATATCAGAGAAATCTATATATCTTTACTTCTTTCATTATATTGTTTGTTGTTTTTGTGTACTTTTGATTTTTTTAGTTCAGTTTTTTTAGTATGTATATTGTTTTTATGTTTTTGTTTTTTCTTTCCTACTTTTCTCTTCACCAACTTATTGAGGTTTGGGGAAAATCCCTTTTTTCCTTGCTTCTTTTTTTCTTATTCTTTTCTTTATTTATGCTTTTTCCTCTTTTACCTTACAGTTTTTATCTTTTTATTGTTTTTTTCTCATTTTATTTTCTATAAAATGTTATCTTTCATCACTTTTTTCTCCTACTTTTACCTAATTCTACAAACATCCTTTGACTCCCCAGTTAGATCCTTTGTACAGCTTTTCTCCTTCTCATATTATATAGTTAAGATTTCAAAGTTTTTTCCATTGAATTCCAAAACCACATATATTTAATGGCATAAAGTTTTGACCATATTTTGATCCTTATTTCACTGTATAAAATTACTGTTGAATTAGTGTCTACTATTAGTGAACATACAGTAATCACATTTAGCACATATTAGTTGTAAGCCAATACCTGAATTGTCTTAATGTTTATATCATAATTGTAGATTTCTCCTCTAGGGTTAAGACTGTTCCATAATTGCTTTTTTATGGCATGATAATATCCAATTTGTCTTGAATGATATTACTGCAGCTGATTCACTTGACATTTCCAGGATCACATCATTGTTGCCATTTCTCTGTAAGTCGACACTCAGATTACCTTTGTGACATTAACAATGTTAGAGTACAATCTCAGAGAACTTGATTATTTAACTAATTATACTGCATCATCCCTTCCCAAATTAACAATGATAGTTGGAACCTGGGGATGATACAAAGATTATAGTTAACCATGCCCAAACTATTTCGCTGAAAAGCATCTAAAGAGGTCTTTATCCTAGCAACAAAGTCTTTATACTATGTAGGTTCACAAATCTCAAGAGAAAACAAAATAAAGGAATGCAAACCAAATAAATAGAAACATGAGAAGACAAGGCAACAAAATACCTACCCAAACTTATAACTCCCCTGAAACCAATCTAAGGGACAGAATAGTTTAACTCACACAGCTAATTTATTGGAAGAATAACACAGAAGTTTAGAAAACAGATCCAAGTGGTACTCAGTGGGATTTCAGGAGATACAGCAAAAAAGATAATGGAAGTTATAATAAAGTGATCCAGGAGCATCCAGAAGACACTAATACAAACCTATATGATATATAAACAAAGCATCACAAAATATGAGTGACAAGCTTAGCTAATAATTAGAGTTCATGAAAGATTTCAATCAGAAATCCAAGATATTAAAATTACATTGAAAGTATAGGCACCAGAAGCTAAAAATATGAACACAGAATTTCAGAACTAGGAGACAATGAGGCCCTCAAAGACAAACTACTTGAATATATCTTAAAAGCAACAAGAAAATATGAAAAATAGATCAAACAGCTGCTAGATGATACACAGAAGAATAATCTGAAAGTAACTAAAATAGTTGAAAAAATGAGACCACACAAATGGCATAAAAAACTGTTAGCAGATATAATGACAAAAAACTTCCAAAATGTAGGGAAAGAAGTAAGCAAAAGGATAGTAAAGGCATATAGCAATACCAAATAGCCATATCAAAAGAGAACCTCTCCACATAGTATTTATACTGAAACTACAAAATGTTTTTTCACAAGGATAAAATCATAAAAGTCATTAGAGAAATATAGTAAATCACATATAAAGGTAAACCCACTAGAATTGTAGAAGAGTTTGCTACACAAAATTTGGAAGGCCAGAAGGAGTTGGAATGAAGTGTTTCAAATTCATAAAGATGACTTCTAACACTGACTTACATATCCTGCAAAACTTATGGAGCAATAAGTTGCTTCCATGACAAGAAAAATATCAATAAATCCATGAACACCAGACCACCATTACAATAAATTCCAAAGGATATCCTAGAAAGAGACAATGAAGCCAAAAATACCAGTAAGTCAAAAAGAATGAATATACATATTGGAACGGGAAGCTTAGAAAGAGAAAGATTAAGAAAATTAGTAGTAGGAAAATAATGCAATGAAAGGAATAAATTAGAACTGCTTAATAATAACTCACAATGTGAATTAATGAAAATACACAGATTGGCAGAATAGATAAAGAAATAAACCCCAACAATATGCATACAGAAGAAACACATTTAATTTAAAAAGAAGCTCACAGATTATAAATTACCGAATGGAAAATAATAATTCATGCAAAGAAGATCTAGAAAAAGGAAGAAGTAACTACCCTAATTTCAAACAAAGTGGATTTCAAGCCAAAACTTGACAAAACAGAAAAAGAAAGCCACTACATATTTTTTTTTTGTACCAGGTATTGAACACACACCTTCGTGCTTGCATGGCAGGTGCTTATGCCACTGAGCTAAATCTCCAGTCCATCACTACATATTTGTTAAGGGAAGAATTCAACAGGAAGAGTTTATAATTGCCAATTATAACCATATATGTACCAAATACTGGAACATTCAACTCCATCAAAAACACTAATGGATATGAAAAATAAACAACAATACCACTGTAATGGGGGAACCTCAAGACTCCATGGTCACAAATAGACAAAAACTAAAAAAATTCAGATTTGAGCTACACCTTCAAACAAATGGACTTAATAGAAATCTATGGATTGTTCCATCATACCACAACAAAATTCACATTCTCAGTAGCACATGGGACTGTCTCCAAAATAAACCAACTAATAGCCAATAAAGAATTCTTAAGAAAATGCAAAAGAATTGAAATTGTCCTATGCAAATTATGAGGTCATAGCACAGTGAAACTAGAAGTCAGTGGCAAAATGAACCACATAAATGCACAAACACATGGAGATTAAACATTACACTCTTGAATAATCAGTTGGTCACAGATAAAATAAAAGCAGAAACTAGACAATTCCTCAATCAATCCATAATGCCAGTAAAATATACTGCAACCTATGATACACAGAGAAAGTAATCCTAAAAAGAAAGTTTACAGCAGTGAAATTCTACATCAGAAAACCAGAGTGAGCTCCCTTAAAGTCCCAAAAAAATAAGATCAGTTCAAATCCAAAGTGAGTATGAGAAAAGAAATTATAAATATCAGAGCAGAAATTACTGAAATTGAAACTATAAAACAATACAACCAATCCTTGCCAATTTTACAACAACAAAGAAAGAAAAGACCCAAATACATGCAATTAGAAATGAACAAGGCAAAATCACAATGGATTCTGCTGACATCCAGAAGATCACCAGTACCTATTTTGACAAACTAGTTCCAATTTAATGGAAAATTCAGAAGACATAGACAGATTCCTAGACGTATATGAACTACCAGAGCTGAACCAAAAAAACATAAAAATTGTGAGAAATACAATATCAGTCAGTGAAATTGATTAAGTAATACACTACAATGCCAAACAAGAAAAGCCAAGATCAAATGGACTACCAAATAGTAGAAGAATTCTTGAGAAGATATAAGCTAGTACTCCACAGATTTTAAGGAAATCAAAAGCAAGCATTACTCTACTTCCAAAACCAGCAAAGTACCCAACTAAAATACAGAATTACACACCAATCACTTTAATGAGTATAGATGCAAAAACCTTCAATAATTATTGGCAAAAAGAATTCAGAACGTCATAGAAAAGATCATGCTTCATGACCAAGTGAAATCAATTCAAGGGTTTCAAGTGTGATTCAACATAGACCAATCAAAAATGTAATATGCACATAAACATAAGCAAAGACAAAAATCAAATGATCATCTAAACAGATAAAAGTATTTGACAAAATCCAGTGTACAGTCATGATATACACCCTAAAGAAAATAGGTGTATAAGGTGTTTCTCATTTTGATAAAATCCACCTCTCACAAGTCAATGGTCAAAACCACACTAACTGGAAAGAAGCTGAGAGCTTTCACCCTAAAATCAGAACAAGAAAAGGATGTCCACTGTCGGCACTCCTGTTCAGTTTAGTTCTTAACGACTTATCCAGATCCATATGACAAGAAGTAAAAGGGCTATAGATAGGGAAAAAGAAGCTAAATTATCATTATTTGAAGAAGACTTGGCTATCCACATGGAAGACCCCAAAAATTCCACCTAAAGACTCCTAGAATTAATAAAAACACAGTAGCTTAGTAAAATAAAAAGTCAACACTCAAATATATCAATAGCATTCCAGTACACCAATAGTAAATTCACTGAGAACAAAATTAGCGACAGCGCATTTCACAGTTGCATCAAGAAAAATGAAATATTTAGAAATTAACCTATCCAAGAAGGTAAAAGACCTCTACAATTAAGAAAAGAGTGCCCTGAAGTGGAGATCAAAGAGAATATCTGAAAATGGAAAGATATTCTTGGTTCCTGCAGAGGCAGAACCAATTTAATCAAAAGTGAAATTATCATATTCCAAAAATTATTGTACAGATTTAATTCAATCCCAATGAAAATATCAATGTCATTTTTCATAAAACTAGAGAAATCCTCAAATGCATATGGAACCAGAAGACACCTAGATTAGCAAAAGCAGTTCTGGGCAATGAAAGCAAATCAGGGGAAATTACAATCCTGGAGATCAAGTTATATTACAAAGCTACAGTGATTAAATTCTATGCACAGTATTGGCAAAACAAAGCCAAGCCAAACCAAAGCCAAACCAAACTTGCAGATCAGTGGAATACAATGGAGGATGCAGAAACAACTTCAGGCACACTTAGCTACCTTATATTTGACAAAGAGGGAAAAATAACCTCTTAAACAAGTGATGCTGGCTATCCACATACCAAAGATTGAATGAACATGGACTCATATATTTCACCATGTTCTAAACTAAAGTCAAAATGAATCAATGACTTAAACTACTGAAAGTCCAAATAGGTAAAAGTCTTGAGACGTTAGTATAGGCAAAGATTTTCTGAAATAAATACTGGTTGTAGAAGAAATAAAACTAAGAATGAAAAAATTGGGTCACATTATTTGAAAAGGCTTCCAAACAGCAATGGTCACCTACAGAGTAAAGAGACCCTCTAAAGAATGGGAAAAAATGTTTGCTAGCTACTCTTTTGACAAAAGACTAATATCTAGAATATATGAAGAATTCAAAGATATTAGCCTCCCAAATTTAAAGACTCAATCAATAAATGGGCACTTGAAATGGACTTTTCTCAGATAAAAGTACAAATGGCCGATAATACATGAAAACAGTCCAAACTCACTGGCTATTTGGGGAATGCAAATTAAAACCACTAAGAGTTTGCATCTTACATAAGAAAGAATGGGTATCTTCAGAAATCAACCAATAACAAATGCTGGATTGGCTTCAGGGTAAGCATTGTTGGTAAGCATGTAAACTGTTAAAACCACCATAGAAATTAGTATGGAGATTCTTAAAAAAATAATAGAAATTCCATTTGACCCAGCTATACCCTTTCTAGATATCTTCCCACAAGAGTTAAAGACATTATGTCACAGTAATGTATACATATACACATTCTTACAGTGACACAATTCATAGTAGCTAAATCTTGAAAGTAACTTACATGTCTATCAACAGATAAATGAATAAAAAATGTATTTATATACAAAAAAGTACTCTTTTAACATAAAAATAATGCACTTGAATCATTTGTAGGAAAATGGATCACCTAAAGAACATAACACTGAGTTAAGTAAATCAGACACACATGCTTGAATATTGCATGGTTTGTCTTAAACAAGAAACACAATGTATAAATTAAGTGTAAACTAAAAGACAGTTTAAAAAGAGAAAAGTTTTGTAAATCTGACACAGGCAACACAGTGGTACCTATGTTCACAAACATAATTCATTCCACAATTCTAGCGAAGATGGTTGTGTTTGTGTTTGTCACCTGATATGGAGTTCATGAATGGAAGCCAAGTTTTGTAAACCAAACTGTTCATAAACGTGTGATCATGAACCAAGGTATTACTATATATCCAAAAGTGTAACTTGGTTTACTATAATTGTATTATATGATTTATATCTTTTTCCCTGTTAGTCTTGATTTTAATCTGTATTTATGATAATTAACTATATAAGGACATATAAGATAAACAAATGAATCTGATGCTGGCAAAAAAGTTTTAAAATTTGTTTGAGGGGAAGAGAAAAGGAAAACATTTGACATGTACACATGCCAATTTCTCACAATCGATATAGTCATTATGTACTAAATTCCCATACTAATAAAAATTTAAAAAATAAAAAGTATATGCATTGCAAATTAAAAACAAGCATTAAAATTAAAGCAAACATTTTGTACAGGGCTAAAATGAAAGATTACTTGAAAGCATCTCAAAAATCATCAAGACACCACTCATCTCAGATTCAGTGGTGCAAAATTATAAACCTTTCATTTGAGAAGAGAGTCCCTAGGATGCTTACTTGAAATGGGTCTCCTCAGCATGTGGTTTCTTGGGATTCATTTTATTCTGCTCAGTCATCCAGATACCCACAGTTTTCTGCACCCAAGGTAAAGACAGCTGGTGACTATGTAAGCTGGAGGATCACCCTAGTATTATCCAGATCACCCTATTTTTGTTGGCATAGAGAACCCAAGAGTTATGAGGTCACAAGTTTCTACCAAGAACTCAAGGGCAGGCCTGGGAGACTAGGCAAGGAGGCCCTGAGAAGGTAATGCATGACACTGTAGAAATGAGTTTTAAGGTTTTTTGGAGATACCAACAAAATCAGAGATGCCATAAATGTTTGCAGAGTGAAACTGTAACTTAAAAGTGGAGCCTGCCAAAGGGTGAAGCTATGTGGCTTGCAAACAGCAAGACCATAGAATTGAGAATACCCAAGTCTCCTGGAACTCACATTTTACTACCATGTGCCCTGAATACCAGATACAGAGCTGTAAGAGTTCATGTTTGCCCTACTGGGATGTGTTCTTGCTTTGTTCTGAGTCTTTTCTACCTCCTTATCTCTCCCTTTTGGAATGGGAATGTTTATTGTGTGCCTCTGTACCTTGAGATTATGCAACTTGTCCTTGATTTTTATAGATGCTCATAGTTCAGCACGTAATTTGAGTTTCATAATAAACTTGGACTTTTGAAAAATGCTGACCTATTGAGACTTTGGAGAAGGGATTATTGCATTTCTAGTAGTACGTGGGATACTATTTTATTAGGTGGAATTATGAACTTGTTATTACCTTTATTTAAACAGTAACTATAGTTTAACAAGATGTGTTTGGGTCTGCAGTTGCTAAGGGATCAATTGTGAATATTAATCCTGATATGTCAACTTTATTGGATTAAGAAATGCCTAGCAGATTAGTAAAGCACACTTTGTATATGTCTGCATGGATCATGGAGGCATGGTGTTGAGGAATATATATTGTCAATTCCTCTCTGGCACTGTTCCCCGTCTCTGCTTCCTGGCCACTGTGAACTAAGCAGCTTTGCTCCTCTATACCCTTCCATCATGAGGTTTCTGCATTGGAATGTGCAAACCATGTATTGGGTCTTCTGAAAACATGAACTAAATTAAACCTTTCTTCTTAAAACTTTCTTCTTTTATATATTTTATTTGTTGGATATGGTGTTTTAACGTGAGAAATGACTAACATGATTGCCTTTTCTATCATCTCAAAGGTGATATGAATAAAATTACTTCAAGTGATCTGTCCTGTAAGTTTGCTACAGAAATTTTTCATTAAAAATATAGTTAAGAGGTACTTATTTTGGTTGTTTTGTTTTCAGAGATGCCCCTCAAGGGGCATTTGAACTTGGTTATTTTGCTTTGCCATAGGAATCAATGAACTTTACTCATTGTAAGGTGAATTATAGAAGAGTAACAAATACTACTATATATATATATATATATATATATATATTATTAATAGAACCACAATAATTATACTTCTAGATATATACCTAAGGGATAAAAGATATCCAAGGACTTGTATACCAGTGTTCACAGCAGCAAACTTTGGAATAGCTAAAACAAGGAAATAAACATATTTGCCTATCAACTAATGAAATGATAAGCAAAATGTAGTAAATTCATACAATTGAATATTATTCAGCTATAAAAGAAATGAAGTACTGATTCATACTACAAGATAAATGAACTTTGAAAAAATCATGGAAAGTAAAATTCAAACTCAAAAACTATATAGTGTATGAGAAAGTTATAAGAAATTCCCATAATTGAAAATTTATAGAGACAAGATCCAAATAGTTCTTGCCTAGAGTTCAATATGATAGAAAAGTTCTAAACTGAATTATAGTGATGTCTGTAAAGCCTGTAAAGCTTGATAAATTTACTAACAGTAAATTAACTTCTATTTAAGTATAGCTCTGTCAATATGCTAAGATCTATTGAGGCTTGTATTTTAAGTTTGTGGATCTTGTGGTATAGAAATGTTTGTTTTAATAAGTTATTTTATTTAAATAAAGTTAAATAAGTTGCCCAATGCCACACAACTAGTAAAAGAAAGAGCTAGGATTTCGAACAAAAGTTCAAGTCATTAACCATATGCTGTTTCAAGTAAGCTTATACTCCTAAGCCTCACTCAAGATCTTCCTCTGAGGTCTCTAATACCATCACCTCCCCATTTCCATCCCCTGCCAGCATCTCATTTCAGCAAGAGCATAATCTATCATCAACTTTCCTATAGTGTCTAATATGAAGTTGTAAACAAGTTGATGTGTAAATCAGTAATTTAAGGATCTGGTCAAAAATTACTTCAATGCCAAAAACCTTTGTCAATTCTGAATTTTCAAAATAATTTTACCTCACCATTTCTTCTCTTCTGGCCATGGCTCTGAATCAAATCCCAAATAGCACACGTACAATCTCCTGTAAGCCTATCTGACAAAAGCCATTTAAACACTCATGAAGAGATAAGAATGGGTGAATGGAAGATGAAGGTGTGAAAATACCTTTTGCTGAACATTGCTATCTAAAGAAACTCTATTCATGTTATCAAGGTGGATGAAAAGGTCATTCACTATGGTGATACTCTGTCTTCCATTAAGCATCCTAATACAGAAATTAAAAGACAGCGGACAGCTCCCTTGTGGTTCTAACTAGAAAACAACCTTTAAAAAATCTGGTAAAAGAAAACAAGTGATAAAAAGAAAATTGTATTTTAAAAAATTAAGCGCCAGATATGATGGCACATGCCTGTAATTCCAGCATTTGGGGGGCTGAGGCAGGAGGATCACTGCTAGTTTGAGGCCATCCTGGGATACAAAATGAGTTCAAGGCCAGTCTGAACTGCATAGTAAAACCTTGACTCAAAAAAAAAAACAACAAAAATTATTCTGTTATCAGCATAACAAGAATGCAAATGAAACATTCAAAGTGTATCCCATAATGAAAATAAAAATCTTCTGCCACAGTAGGTGATAATGTGTATACCACCTAGTTGCCAATTGCTATTTTTCCAAAAACTTCTATTTCTATTCTATTGCTTCTGGGTTATTAGGATGTACTCTAACTTTCAGTAAGATATTAAAATATACAATCTACTATTTACTCTTAAGATTTACCTACTGTTAAAACAGCTTGACTAAAAATAAAAACAAAAACACTTTACATGAAAGGTGATGAAAATCACCTCAGAAGATAAAAACACCCTAATAATGACAAGGTAAATGGTAAACATATCAAGCACAATTTCAAAAATATAAAATGAACTTTTCTGAAAGTCATTGTATAAACATAATATCCAGAGTGCATGGTCTTACCTTTTTTATGGTAATAGGTAGAGAATTCTCTGAAAGCATGGTAAAGAACCACATATGTTGAGAGGAAAAATATTCTACTAAAACAGTCTTGGAATTTATTTATTTATTTATTTATTTATTTATTTATTTATTTATTTATTTTTGCCGGTACCGGGGATCGAACGCATGACCACACACTTGCAAGCCAGGCACTTATGCCGCTGAGCTAAATCCCTGGCCCCTGTTTTCATTTTCTAAACCTAGAAAATGAGAGCAACATTATCTAATTACCCATCTGATATACATGGTTACTTTCTTTTAGGTCAGGTCCACCTGGGGCAAAATTGTAAAGTAGGCCATTTACTTGTCTCTATCAACAATCCATGTTGTAAGGTCCTGCACCAGGGACCTTGGATTCTCACTGTTTCTCTTGTTTCCTTTAGACTGTGAATTCAGTCACTTCATTCACCCTAAGCTTACACTGATTAGTGACAGTTTCACAATTCATCAATTTTTGGAACAGGCAGTATACTATAGACTAAAAGCTTAAACTAATAGAAGAATATTCACATAGAGAAGTTTAGTTGCTAGTTGAGAAAAACATGAGAGTGAAATAAAAGGAATGAAGGAGCCTTATTACCATTAATTGTATTGTATATATGTTACCACTTCCACATATAAACATCATTCTAGATGAGGAGGTACAAACTCTCAAATTCAGTTCAACATACTTAGTTTATTGCTCTGTTTCATGAGCATATACTGCACACTCCTATCCTACCCACTACATATCTGACATGATATGTTGGAGGGGGTAGAGGAAACAATATGAGTACTGTACAATAGAGGATCTGCAGAGACAGAGAAAACTACTTAAAAAGACATAGTAGTTCAGCATAAGACATAACTTCATAAAACTTGCAAAATGTAAAACAGTAGATTATAATGGTTGTGGAAACAGGAAACATATTTTTCTCTCTTGTTAGAAAGTACAGGTGTGCAGCCATGGGGCTCTGCCTGCAACCTGGTAGGCCCCTATCCAGCATCCCCTCTGGTCTTGACTAGACCACATCCAGCAACTTCCAGTCAGCAGGGAGCCACTGTGTGAACTGAGGCTTGCCACAGAGATCCCTACCTAGTTGTGCAGCTGTGGGACTCTGCCTAGAATGTGGTTGGCCCCCATCCAGCAGCCCAAACACTATGGGACCTCTACACCATCACTCCAGTCCTGGCTGGGTATGGCCCAGTGAATTGCAGGTAGGAAGGAGCCACCACATATGAGCTGAAAACCTGCCACAGCATTCCCTACCTAGCTGTGAAGTCATGGGACTCTACCTGGAAGATGGTGCCCCCATCCAGTGTCCTTGAACATGGCAGGACTTTAAGGTCATCACTTGGGCCCTGGTTGGGCCCTGCCACGCATCCTCTAGGTAGCTGGGAGGTACAGCCTGTCAGTTGAAGTCTACCACAGTGATCCCTACCTAGCTGTGCACTGGCAGGTTGTTGCTTGGAACCTGGTAGAGGCACACCCAGAGACCCCAAGAAGCCAGGGAACTTTGGGTGTGCCACATATTGTGAGCTGAAAACCTTTCCAGTATAATCCACATATCATTCAGCCTTCCTGCACCACTCAGAACTTGGTAGGGCCCTGCCCAGTGACCTAAAGCAGCTGGGGTACTTCAGTGAGCCACATGGGAGAGGTAAACATCCACACAGTGTACACTCCCCATCTGGGGAGTCTTTAAGTGTCATTAGTGAAGCTGGGAATAAATGAAAATGACAAAACAAAAGAGGAAAATGCAACCTCAAACATCCAGCCCATCACAAACAAGCCTAGGAGACATGAACATAGCATAAAATGTAAGCCATGCACCAGAAACTTCTAAAATGATAGGAACTGAAGTAAAGAAGCCACTCCATGAAGCTATAAAGGAACTCAGATCAGAAATAATCTCCCAGGTAACAGAAGAAGTGATAAACACAATAAAAGAAATGCTGATCACATCTAAAGAAGACTTAGTTAAAAAAAATCAAGGAAAAATGCAAAAAGATGGAAGCCTTGGGTGAATAACATAGGAAAACAATAGAATATATGAAATAGATTCTAGGAGACATCCAGGAAATCAACAATACCATAGAAAGCTGACAAAAAAATGAATGAATGTGAAAATAGACTTTCAGACCTAGAAGACAAGATTGCAGCTAGTGAACAAGAAAGGAAAGATCTCTTAAAAATAACAAGGAATCAGGAAATAACAATTCAACAGTTGCAAGGTGATGCA
Organism: Hydrochoerus hydrochaeris; assembly: GCA_004027455.1. Taxonomy (NCBI): domain Eukaryota; kingdom Metazoa; phylum Chordata; class Mammalia; order Rodentia; family Hydrochaeridae; genus Hydrochoerus; species Hydrochoerus hydrochaeris. The sequence goes on along the minus strand of PVLA01009702.1, from coordinate 43,487 downwards.
AAGAAAAATAATACAAAATTGATAGATGTAAATGAAACAAAAGTGAAAACACAAATGATATCAAAAGACTATTTTTAGAAATAGTAGCAGAAAATTTCCCAAACATAGGAAAGGAAACTGATATAGAGGTAAGTGAAGCATATAGAACTCGATTTAGCCATAAGAAAAATAAATCTACACCCAGACATACAGTCAACATTCCAAAAATTCAACATTAGAACAAAATATTAAAAGGTGTTAGAGAAAAGAGACACATCACCTATAAAGAAAAGCCCATCAGAAGCACAGCAGAATTCTCAACACTAACAATGAAATCAAGAGGATGGAGTGAAGTAATTCAAATCCTAAAGGAAAATGACTTCCAATCCAAGTTGGTGTACCCTGCAAAACTGTCCTTTAAAATTGATGGAGAAATGAGATACTTCCACGACAAAGAACAACTGAAGAAATTCATGACCACCAAACCAACGCTGCAAAAAATACTGAAAGATATAAAACATAAAAACAAATACAACTTCAAGAACACCAATAGAAAAAAGCCACTAAGCAGGACAGACAATTATAGAGAGGTAAAAAGTAAAGAACCAACAGCAGAAAGATAACATGCTAAAAATGAGCCAATATATACCAGTTATAACCATTAATGTAATTCTCTTCTATTCACCCATTCAAAGAAACAGACTGGCAGAATGGATCAAGAAATAACATCCAACCATATGCTGCACACAAGAAACCCATCTAACCCAAAAAGAAATTCATAGAATGAAACTCAAAGGATGGAAAAAAAATACTTCATGCAACAGGAACCCAAAAAAGCAGGGATAGCTGTACTGTTTACAGACAATGTGAACTTCAAACCAAGAATGATCAGAAGAGGTGAAGAAGGTCACTACATACTAGTTAGGGGAAAACTTCTAGAGTACTGGATAATAATCTTAAATATATATGCACCAAATATGGGAGCACGCAGCTAGGTAAAACAAATATTAATAGATATGAAAAATCAAATAAGTAATAACACAATTATAATGGGAGACTTTAACATCCCTTTGACACAAAGAGACTGATCAACTAGACAGAAAGTCAGCAAAGAAATAACAGAATTGAATCAAACTTGTAAACAAATGGACTTACTAGCCATGTACAGAGTATTCCACTCAACAACATCCAAATACACATCCTTCTCGGCTGCACAGGGGACATTATCTAAAATAGACCATATACTAGCCCATTGAACATGCTTAAGTAAATGCAAAAAACTGAAATTGTCTCATGCATATTATCTAATCATAGTGTTTTAACACAGGAAATTAATGACAAAAGAAACTGCAAAACCTCAATAAACACATGGAAATTAACATACATATGAACAATTGATGGGTCATAGAATAAATTAAAATAGTAATTAAACAATATCTACAAGAAAATGAAAATACAGATACATCTTATCAGAACATGTGGGATGCAATGAAAGCAGTTCCCAGAGAGAAATTTATTGCAGTGAACTCCCACACAAGGAAAACAGAATGAACACTAATAAAAAACCTTATGATACACCTCAATCATCTAGAAAAAGAAGAGCAAGCTAAGCCCAAATCTAAAAAAGGGAAGAAATTATAAATAGTGTGGAAATCAATGCAATAGAGATTAAAAAAAACAATACAAGTAATTAACAAATCTAATAGTTGGTTCTTTGAAAGAATGAATCAAATCGATAAGCCCCTAGCCAATCTTATTTTAAAAAGCAAAGAATAAACTCAAATTCAGGCAATAAGAAATTAAAAGGGTGAAATCACTACAAAACTTGTGGAAATACAGATGATCCTCAATGCCTACTTCTAAAACCTTTATTCCCATAGGTTTGATAACAGAAGAAATGGACAGATTCCTAGAAACATATGAATTACCAAAGCTGAATTAACAAGATATAAAATGTTGAATAAATCAATTCCAATAAATGCAATGGAAAATGTAATTTGAAAATCCCAGGCCCTGATGCATTTACAGCTGAACTGTATAAGAAATTCAAGGAAGACTTAATGCCAACACTCTTCAAACTCTTCAGTGAAATTGAAAGGGAAGCAATTCTCCCTAACTCATTCCTGGAAGAAAGTATCATCCTAATACCAAAACCAGAGAAAGACACAACAATAAAGAGAACTACAGGCCAATCTCCCTAATAAGCATAGATGAAAATGTCCTCAATAAAATACTGGCAAACAGAATGCAGCAAGTCACCAAGAAGATCATACACCACGACCAAGTGGTACTCATCACAGGAATGCAGAATGGTTCAACATACACAAATCATTAAATGTAATACACAATATCAATAGAGCCAAAGATAAGCATCGCATGATTATCTCAATAGATGGAGAAAAAGCTTTTGATAAAGTCCAACACTCATTCATGATAAGAACACTATGGAAAATTGGAATATATGGTGTTTACCTCAATCTCATAAAAGCCATTTATGACAAATCAATAGCCAGAATCATATTAAATGGGCAAGATGGAAAGCTCTCTTTCTAAATTCAGGAACAAGACAAGGATGTGCACTATCACCACTCCTATTCAATATAGTGCTAGAAATAATAGCCAGAGCAATTAGATAAGAGGGAGAAAGTAAAGGAATAAAGACAGGAAAGGAAGAAGTTAGAGTAGCATTATTTGCAGATACATGGTACTCTATATAGCAGACCCTCAATCTCCATTGAAGGCTTTCTAGATGTAATAACCAAATTTAGTAATGTAGCTGGATAAAAAGTCAACACTCAAAATCAATAGCATTCCTGTCCACAAACAACAAACTCACTGAGAGAGAAATAGAAACTACATCCTTCACAGTAGCATCCAAAAAAATGAAATACTTAGGAATCGGTCTAACAAAGGAAGTATATGATCTATTCAGTGAAAATTATAGTACTCTGAAAAATGTAATCAAAGAGGATCTCAGAAAATGGAAAGTGATTCTTGCTCATGGATAGGAGAACAAACACAGTGAAAATGGCCATTCTCCCAAAATTATTAAACAGATTTAATGCAATTCCAGTTTAAATAACATTGGCATACCTAGCAGATCTAGAGAAATCATTTCAAAAATTCAGCTGGAAACAGAAGAGACCTAGAATAGCAAAGGCACTTCTGGGCAACAGGTGCAAGGCAGGAAGCATCACAATCCCTGACTTGAAGTTATACTGCAAAGCTACTGTAACAAAATCAACATGGTCCTGGAATAAAAACGGACTTGAAGATCAATGGAATAGATTAGATGATACAATCACATCTACAAACACAGTCAGCCACCTAATCTTTGGCAAAGGAGCCAAATATGTTCACTGGAAGAAAGATAGCCTCTTTAACAAATGATGCTGGAAAAATTGACTTTCCATATGCTGAAAATTAAAACTAGACCTATGCCTATAATCATGCACTAAAGTCAAAATGGATCAAAGATCTAATTATTAAAACAGAAACACTAAATATACTGGAAGACAAAGTAGGTAGAAATATTGAAGACACAGGTGTCAGCAGAGAATTAATTAACAAAAATCAAACTGCACGGGAAATAATTCCCAGAATCAACACCTGGGATCTCATCTTAGTCAAAAGATTTGCATATCAAAAGAAATTTCCAACAGAGTGTAAAGAAAACGTATGAATTGGGAAAAATCTTAGTCACTATCCCTCAGCGAAAGGACGTCTATCTAGAATAAAGAAAGAATTTGAAAATATCAGGCCCCAAAATTCAAAGACTCTATAAAAAAATGGGCATCTGAAATGAATAAATACTTCTCAGATGAAGAAATACAAATAACAAATAAATACATGAAGAAAATGTTCAACATCATTGGTCAATGGAGAAATGCAAATTGAAATCACACTGAGATACCAACTCACCCCAGAAACAATTGCCAGGATCAAGAAAACCACCAATAACAAATGCTGGGGAGGTTGTGCAGAAAAAGGAATACTTTTGCCCTGTTAGTGTGAGTTTAGACTGGTGCAACCACTGTGGAAATCGTGTTGAGTTTCCTCAAAAGCCTGGGATTGCAGGTCCCATTTTACCCAGCTTTTCCACTTCTAGATATTCTCAGAAGAACTGAAAACATCATATCATAGTGATACATGTGCACCCATATTTATAGCAGTACAATTTGCAATAGCAAAATATTGGAAACAACCCAAATGCCATCAATTGAGGAACGGATAAAAAAGATGTGGTGTTTTTATGCAATGGAGTACTACTCAGCTATATAGAAAAACCACATTGAGACTTTTATACGTAAATGGTTGCGACTTGAGACCATACTCGTAAGTGAAATAAATCAGACTCACAGTAAGTACCATATTGACTTCCTAGTGTAAGAAACTGAATGAGTAAATAAGATACAAAATCTTCAATAAATATTGCAAAAGAAACTGCTCAAAGAGGAAAAAATAACTCAGACAAGGAAAAGGAGAAAAGAAGGGAGAGCAACATAATAAGATATAAACTTGCATATACATTTAAGATTACTAAAATAATTGTACTATTAATTCTGTTAGTTCTTGGAAAAAAAAACAACTAACATCGATAGGATTAGATCAATTTTGCTTGACTATTCTGGTAATTTAAATAAGATTTATGAAGATAAATATGCAAGACAACAAAAATTGTTATGTTCCTACCACCTTGTTTTGAAAGCCTACATTGTTATTATTTTGGGCTCTTAAATATAGATATTTATCTCTTGTTTTCTTTTTTCCTCTAATACAGAAAAGACAGAGGTACATGTATATGCTTATATATGCCTAGAACTTCACCGATAGAGTTACAAGAATTGATTTTAGTATGTGTGATAGTGTGAACTACTGCACTGAAGTAAACGAGACACCATGGTAGCCACTGATGATGTCCTATCATTTTGATTCAAAAGTCAATAATGTTTTTATTCTTGGTTTTGATTGGTTTTACTCTGTTTTCAACTATTTGATTCCAATATGTAAGAAGAGATGGACAACTATTTCAAAGAATACAAGACAATCTATGGTAGCCATTATTGATTTAATAATGAATGATCTTCAAATCCCTTAAGGCACTCATTCTTGTGTTTTGATTGCTTTTATACTATTTTGATGTGTATTAACTTATTGTGTTTGAAGATATGGGCAGCTATTTTGAAGAAAACAAGAAATATTATGGTATCCACTGTTGATTTCCTGTTGTCTTTTTCTGAAATCCTGTGTTATTTGCATTGTTTTGCTCTACTCTGCTTTGTTTTGTTTTGTTTTGATTTTCTTTGTTTTGTTTTATTCTCTTTAAAACAAATAAAGAAAGTACACTTGTCCCTTTGAAAGAGTAGTACTGCCCCAGTTAATCTTATCATGAATGAATCACCAAGTTCACTTCAAGGAATAATGTTTATACTATTAAAAAGATTCTTAATTTTCCTAATTTTGCCTTTGGAATTTATTTCAATGGACTTTTTTCTTCCTAACAATTTTTCTCATTTCTTTGAGAAGTTTGTACCATTTTTTAAATCAGCACTTTGTGCTATATCTGCATTATCACCTCCACTGTGTTTTTCACAAAATACTCTTATCTAGGATTCATGTTAAATAAAACATGTTCTATCATCTTTAAAATTCAGAAAAAGAATTTAATATATGTGGCATTAAATGATTTTTACCTTTGACACTGGTGTGTTTTATATCTAAAATCTTAGCATTGGAAGACAACATAGATTTCCTAAACCTCATTTTATGTCACTAGACTTTCACTTAGTATACAATTTCCTTTTATAACATAAAAAGAGTAGCATATACTTCTAGACTGAGCTAAATAATGGAAGATAGTTATTGGTAGTCAAGCAATGAATATTAATAAGACATTATGCTGGAAAATAGCACTAGCTTCCATCATATGACCTAGGTTTCATTTAGGGCAAATCATGATATCTGGGCCACAATTTTCACAAGTATAAAATGAAGGCTAGGGACTATACACTACCTTTTCAAAGTTTCTCTTGAGAAAAAGCTCTTCTTTTTAATCTCCCAAAGTCTGAAGAATTATTGAATAAATAACTAAATATTTCTCTTTAATCAGTTTAAGTATTCCCCTACCTCATCTTTATACATGCTTCAGCATCTAATGAATCCTTTCACTAATTGGAAAATTGTGGGTACAATTTTCTGGCAAGAATGAAAGGCAGTTATGAGAGTGAAGCACAGGTGAGGAATAAGAGAGGCATATACCAGCTAAACATTGCTTGGCAGAGATTTCCCCTAAGAAGGGACTATCATTACAATCACTATTTTTATGATTATTCAGGCAAACTTTGAGAACCATAGTTAGATTGAAATTTGATTACTTCAGATCTTGGTTACAAAACATGTGTTCGAAGTAGTAAGAATCCTTTCCCTTTGGAGATGTACTAACAAGGACTACACTTGTCCATCTATGAGGTGTAGAGTGAACAGTGGTAATGAAGTTCTACAACCAGAACCCAAGACTGACATCTCAAAGCATGTTCTTTATTCATTAATGAAAACAGTGGTTCTCATGGTTCCAGGTGAGCTTAAGTATTCAACAACTGGTGAAATGTTTTGTGATCTTATGGGAAATGGTTTACTGTCTAAATACAAAGAATAATTACTGGAGATTTATCATTTCTTCAATAAAGCTGCAGAATGCAGTTATCTATGTCTTCCTTGAAATTGAATCACCTGATTACCCATGTACTCTTTTAAATGTAAAACCAACATAAGTGTCCTTGTTACATACAAAATCTGATGCTGCTTTAATGCAGTCACTAAACACGTTTTATTCAGCAAAAGTTATATCCAGTTCTTTTCTTCTACAAATTGTTTGTTTTGTACTGAGAGACAGAGAAAGTGTTTTAGTCATGTTCTCACTGAGACACAATACTCAGCATCCAAATATTAAAGGAGAGGTTTATTTTTTCTGAGACTTTGTAGAGGTTTCATTCCATTGTTAGTTGGCTCCAAGGCAGGACATCATAGCAGAAGGGTACTGGAGAGGAGAAACTGCTCAATCATGGCCGAAGGAAAGAAGAGAGTGTGAAAGGAGAATAAAAGGAAGGAGATACATCTTTCCAGGCCATATCTCATTGACCCCTTCCTCCAACCAGGCTCCACCACCCAACATCACATTTAGCTACAAACTCATTAGTAGACTAATGCAGGGATGAATATTATGGCCCGCTGATCCAATCTTCTTTCAAAAGCACAATCTATGAGTGTGTTTTGCTTGAGGAAGACATTTAGGTATAAACAGAAAGAGAGACAGACAGGGATAGAGACAGAGAGAGGTTTATCCCTAGGTAATATGAATTTCTGTGAGAAATCTCCTCCAAGGAAATCATGAAGTGAGTAAAACAAAAAAAATACAAAACATATTCCACACATCACATATTCTTTCACTTTCCTTTCTGCAGTTGTTCTGGTCAAAGTTCATAAAGTGATAATGGCACAAATACCCAATGATAGAAAAAAATCTAATATAGCTCCTTGGAATGAGCAGAATTAATTACAGCTGATAATTTCATTCACAAATGGTAATACATCATATAATCTCATTAAAATTTGAAGCATCATGGCTTTTAAAGAGAAAAATCACAGCAAAAATCCATGTTAGATAAAGAAAAACTCCTTGTGTCCTGAAATATCAAAATGAATTTTATTCAGTTGTCTTGTCCATTATCTATTCAAAATGAAAATAAGACTCCACAGCTCTAAGAATCAGAAATCATTCCCTCTGAACAGACTACTTCTCTACCCAAAAATCTGCTTTATATTTTAAGAAAATAATATTGTAGTTTTTGATATTGGAGAAGTAACATTTTGCCTAGGACACACAAGATGAGAAGGCTAAAATTGCTTCCCTCTGGTGTGTAGGTGCATATAATTTAATAAGCTAGCTAGGGAAGCAGAAATGATTAGATGTTGATTATTTTTATAAGTGTTCAAACTATCTTCATGAGGACAAATCCTCACAAAACTAGGAATTATGTTGTGGACTTGAAAGGTACAAACTAATAGGCCTTTAATGTAAACAGAAGTAGACAGAGGCATACACAATAAATGATGTAAGAGAAAGTTAGTGTTAAAGATAGGAATATTAAAGTGCATCCCTTAAGCTGATAAAGCCATGTTACAGACTTTAATGTGCATAGAAATCACAGATGGGTCATATTCAAATACACATTGCAATTGAATATTTCTGAGGTGAGTCCAAAGTGTCTTCATTTATGAGCTCTGAGGTGAAGTTCGTATTTTTGGTAAACAAACCAAAGATATAAACATCTTTACAGAGAATCAAATTGTTGAATAGTTTAGTATGTCATTGATTAACTACACTTAGCTATTTGAGATTAATATCACTAAACCTTTACAAAGAACTGTCCTATATGAGGTATTATATGATGCTACATGTGGTAAACTTTCTATCCCACTTTTATTATGCTTACCATTCAGTTGGAGAAATAATATTTAGAATTAGATTTTCTCAAAGTTATAGGAATGATCCCTAATGCTCAGATATTTTTCTATACCTTCTATGTAGCATAGTATGTAAATACTTTAAAAACTTCAAAGAGAAGGTATACTAAGCAAAATAAAGGAAGGCTTTGGGAGTAAGCATAGAATATACAAGGACAACTTAATTTCACATTCTGAAGCTATTTAACAGGTGAAAGTATTCCATTAACATTAAACAAAGCAACTTTCCTCTCCCACATCATTGAAGACAGGGACATTTTAACTTTGAACAAAATGTGTGAATTGAATTTAGATAATATCTCACATTCTGAAGTTTAAAATTCACAATATGTAATAGAGGTGTATTATGAACATCATTTTAATAAAATTGTAGTAGTACTCTACGAATAGAGATACTATAAGTTTTTTGTTAAAATGAGTGGAAATAAGCTTTAGGGTCTCTTTAACATTTTCATCCTTCACTTAATTTTTAACATTTCACATGAACACAATTTGATGAAAACAAAATTATATTCCCATACATTGAAAGGTGTATGTGTCTCCAAAGTTTTATCCTTAGTATAATTTTCAATATTAAAGATAAATAAGATTCTAATAAAAATGAAATTATATTTCTGAAATCTGAAAGCAAGTCACCAATTTTTATCACAAATTCAGCTTGTTCTCATCTTAATAGCTTGTTTCCCACACTAGTACACTGTAAGAATGCAGTATTACAAATTTTTAAAATCCTACTGCTTACATTGTAAAAATCTTTAAAAATTATAAAAAAGTTACCTTCATGTTAGTAACACCAACCTGTTAAATTATGGCTTCAAAATACAGTTTTCAGCTTTGACTTCTCTTCATCACGCCATTTTAATCTATTTTCACAAACTCTTCAGACTCTTTATCCTAATCATTTATGATTTGAACTACAAGCCTCTCTCCTTTTGTAATGGTATGGAGCATTAAAGACACCTCATCAGGAAAGATGTTCATATTAGAAACAAGACACTTAGTCAGTGGAATAGTGAATATTCTGCCCTTTATGGAAAAAGAGAAATGATTTGGAATTTTAAAAGTATCTTATGTAAGTATTCACCAAACCCTGAATAAGGACATCTCAGGAGTGAGATACATGATTTTCCCTTTTTGTTTCTTAAGGTTTCTGTAAAGTTTTGAAATTGAAATAAAATTTGAGAAAGGCCAATGAGATGCACTAGGTGACTTAGTGTCTGTACAACTCCTAGAACAGTGTCTGGAACATAGCAAGCACTCAATAAACATTAGCTTTCAGACCATCAATTATGGTTTCTCATCATGTAAAAGAAAAGTACTGACCCCTGTAAATATGGGATATGGATATGTAGGGATGAAGGGAGGAAACTGCAGGAGATAGACAAAAACAATATGATAGCAGGTGTAGATGGACAACTTAGCAGAGAGTTGCAGAATCATGAATAGAAGATGTAAGGGACAAAGAGAAATGGTTTTTTTTTTCTTATCCTTACCAAGTCACTTAATTAAAGACTGACAATTCTGATAAAACCAACTTGAGAAAAGTTAAAATATGATGGGGCATAGAGAATTTTTAAAAAGTTATCTTTCTCTAAACTTCTGGTATGTGTGTGTGTGTGTGTGTGTAAGACAGACTGGGAGGAAGATGAATCATCAAACACTAAAATTATGACTTTGCAATGTGCACCTTTGTTTCATTATAATTTCTGTTGCTATAACAGAATACTACATATGACAGACTGGATATCTCATAAAGAAATCTGTTTATATCAGGGTTCTGGAACATCAGGAGTCCAATGACACAGGAGTGGCATTTGGGGAGCTGTCAAAGTACAAAGTGAAAAAGCAAGCACATGCAAGAAACAAAAGACAAGGTGTGGCCTCATTGCATAACACATTCTTGTGACACCTAATTCAGTTCCATGTGAGTAAGAAGTCATTCACATCCATGAAAATAAACCCAGACCTTTATGAGTGGCATTAACCTCTCTTAAAGATCAAATCATCTCTTGAAGGTATGACCTCTTTATACCATCACAATGGCAAATCTCAACATAAGTTTCAGGGAGCAAAAAGCATACAACACATAGCACATGTTAAAACAAATTTAAAACTGGAAGGTGCTAAACATTTGACATTTTAAGAAGTATCTGAAACAAGTGAAATTCCACATGTATTTTTGTGTCATAAGTACTCCAAATGTTTATCAAAATTATTGTCTACTCTTTGATAGATCATTATTACCTTTGGTGACCATATCAGATTTCACTCTCATTTTTACTAGATTTTTATAGCTATGTATCTGAATGGTGATTTTAAACAGTTGTGCAGCATACACTTTGGAGATGCTGCAGGGCAAGAAATATAATTTAAGTGTGTTCTGAGTGACTTTCCTACTCAACACTAATAAAAAACTAAATTAGTCATGTACAGATACCATCACAAAAGTGAAAAGAAGAGGAATATTTAGAAGTCTCATCAACTATAACCTCTTAATCTAGTACCATTATCATTAATGGTCAGTCTATATTATTTTTACCAATCTCAACAATAATTTCAGATATGAAAAATCTTAGCATTCTCACATAGTATCTTAAACACTAAGAATTGTATTATATTATAATAGTATTACAGACTGGATCATCTGAAATTGTGAAGCTTTTATAGCATCATCAAACATGTTTTCCTTTGACCCATTCTTCTTGCTTACGTATACCATATTTTTAAATTCATAGAATCTCATCAGACAAATCATCATTTTCCTATAGGATTAATACATAATAACCTTTGTATGTGTATAAATATATTGCAGAGTTTAAGACCGCATGTTACTGACATTGTTTTATGTAAATAATACAAACATTGCCTTTATAAAATAAATTTAATATTTTCATACAATGTTCATGAATCATCATTTACAAGATTTAAAACTTTCAATGCCTTGTGGCTTCAAAAAGATTCTACCACTTCTTTTTCGAAATCAAGGAGAAATTTCAAAATATATAAGGCACAACTTCCAGATGAGAAAAGGTACTATTGAAGTGCAGTTTGTGTCTGCCTATCATGCAGAAAAACAAAATTGGGAAAAGGCTGGGCTTTTCAGGCATCTTATGTATATTCGCTCTGCTTTTCATTCTCCTCCTTTGTCAAGCTTATCTTTATTTTGCACTCAAACTTCCTCTGTGATATTTTTCTGTCTCCCTGCAAACTTAATATTTTATTCCTTGAATAGATTTCCCTTTGTCCTGCCATACTTTTTGCATATAGTAGTTCAGATATAGGAGGCCTATTTAGCTCATACTATTTTTATTGGTAGATGACTGGCTGAATCCTTAGATTTCAATATTTTCAATATTTTGCATTTCTATTATGTGCCTTTTCCTACTTGCACTCATTCAATTTCACACAGCTCTTGCTGCATACTTTCCATATTTGTTCTGTAAAAACTCATCACTTTTGTTTTTACCTTTGCTTTCACTTTGGTTCCAATTACCAACCTAACTAGATTCTGATTTCTGTTCACTTCAGGAAGCCCTCACTTTTCATATCCTCTTTCACACTTTTGATATGCAAACCCAAGCCTATGAATTTCTTTTCCTTTCTCTCTCCAGGGAGTTTACCTACTGTGTAATAAGAAAGCCCTTTACTATGTCCTTCCATCTATTAAAGATTCCATAGTTAGAACTATAGTCCCCAAATTTCACTTTAAAAGAGGTCCAATTCACCCATGAAAGTTTTTTTTTTAACTTAGAATCTATATTCAAATCAAATTCATTTGAATTTATTTTCTCTCTTAGGAAATAGCTGTTTAACTATTTTTGAGTTGGACTTGGGGCTTAACCATTTCATCTTCTCCTCTGAATTTTTGCACAGAAAACTTCACATATAGTAAAGACTGTCATACTTTAATGACAGGTTGAGATTCTAAAGGCCAACCTTCTAATCTGGATCTATGTATTGATTAGTGCATAAAATGAAATAACTGAGCTCCTTTATGATGATTACATTTACTAACTATATCAAAAGGCCTAAAAAGAACTATTATGCATAGAGTAGATCACAGAGGTCCAGAATCTTGTAGACCAGAAATTCCACGTAGATCACAGCAGAAGGCAATGTATAATTGTATAAGCAGTTGTCATCAACAAGTTTCAATATTAAGTAACACAAAACATTTTAATAGTTGGGTAGGGATAGTTAACATGGCAATAGCAGATTAGCTGACAGTGCTAGAATGGGTCAAGTAAGAAGGAAAGTTAGAAGTGGAAAACAAAAAACTCTGCTTGTGTACAAGGTAAAGATTTGTTCACAAGGTACAAGCAAGAGAGTGAATACAAGAAGACATTCTATTTCCTCTTATTAGGGGCAAGTTTGATCTGTAGATGCTGAACCAACAATGGGGATTAAGATCTACCATGCATAAGGGATGAAGATGGAGAGAGCAAATCAGGCTTTTCATTATAAATAGACATCAATCTTGAGAGATTCCTGTGCTTAATATCTGAACTTTAATTATAATCAACTGGTTCTATGGACTTTATATACTACATTAAGACTAGTGTAATTGCTGTCTTATATTTGCTTATGTTATACTAAGACTAATGTACCTTTTTGAAAGGCTTTTAAATGCTTTCTTAGTTTGAATTTAATTTTCTTGTACTTTAGTCCAGTTACTATTTGTCATGGATAGTGTTTCTTTAGCAAAGAGCCTGGGTCAATAAAGAAATCATCATAGCAATTTAGGTGTTAGAAATGTAACCCAGGGTTTGTGTGAGCTAGGGATGGACTGTACCACCGAGGTACTCTTGTCCCATCATACCAGTTTTGAACATTAATAAAACAAGAACACTGATACTGATAGTGATGCTGGAAACTGGGGATGGTCTGATTAGTACTTCTAAATTTCCACAAACCTCAGGAAAGGCCCATATTATCTGAGGAGAAGGCAAAAATCTTTGAACTCCCACTGTTCTCTTTAGCTTATATCTATTTTTGTGTTATCCCAGGTATCCAATAATAATTCTCTATTTTCATTGTGACCAGTAATGCCAACTGATTAAATAATATCTAGAGGTACAAGTAGAGGCAACAGGCATGATAAGATGTTTATCTTAAACATAGAGGGAAATGGCATTTGATATTACCACACTCATATTTTAGAATGTATGTTAGAATGAAAGCAAGTTTGGGGAACATTTTCAATCTCCACTCAGAGATTTGGTTTTTCCCTTACACTCCTCTTTCTTCCTTTCCTTTTCTTGCTCTCCCCTCATTTTCAACCCCCTTTCTCTCCTCTTCCTCTCTCTTTTCTTTTTTTCCTTTTTATCTATCTGTCTTTTTCTTTCAGTACTTTTGAGGAATGGTCATGCTAAACTGCCCAGAATGAGCCTGAACTTGCTAGTCTCCTTCCTTATCTTCCCAAAGTGCTGGGATTACAATTGTGCTACACTATGTCCAGCTAAATGACTGGTTTTAATGTAGTCACAGCATGTATAAAAGTATGTGCAAAAATGGGGCTCCTATAACCAAACACACAGGTTTCTCTTGCAATAATCTTGCATATTGGAAAAGTCAATACTTATCAGGCAAGACTAATAAACAAGTTATATTACTTTAGCTATAAAAGTGACTGAGAACAGTATTTTTTAAGTTACTCTTTCAAGTCCACACCATAGAAATGTACAGATTGTCCTCACTATGAATAATACATGGCCATGAATCTCATATGGCATGCAATATTGCCCATGGATATTTCCACACCCTAGTAAGTTTAATTTTTCATTTTGAAAAAGTATTTCACTCCTTCTCCACTCTTTTCAAGTCAGCTACAATGGCTGATTTGGCCCTTGCTGTCTATCCCTATCCCACATATTCCATGTACGCAAACTTTTACTATATTCCCTGCCTACTATTGCTACAATGGATAATGTGCTCCTTATCCAATTAAAGCGCTCCATCTACATTCCTCAAGACATCACTCCTGCAAATGGCTTTTTCTTAACTGTGTAATCAATTTCTTCTATGACAGTACTTCTTTTAGTATCTAAGGTACTCTAGCATCTCTGATTTTGACAAAATGTGTGCAAGAATATTTATCCTTATAGCCATATAGTTCTCCAGCTTGTCCTCCATTTTTCCTCTTGTCATCCAAGCAAATATTGAAAGAGTTGCCACATTCACTGTTTCTAGTTTCTTGTGAACATGTTCCAATCATTCAACTCAGTGTGGCTTCTGATGTCACTACTTCACCAAAGTCACCAGTGATTTCTATGGTTCTAAAGTGAAAAACTTCTGTCTTCACTTTACTCAAGTCTCAACAGTTTACCTAGTTGACCACTTCTTTCTAATAGTTGTATCTTCTATACTTGCCTTCTGTGTTATCATTCCTATATATTTGTATCTCAGTACACATTACTGCTCTGTATCATCTGGTGGATTTTTTTTTTGGTTTACCTTTTAAGATATCATTTCTCAAAACTCATCTTTAGCCATCTTCTTTGCTCTGCAACTATTGCTGGATAACGATCTGTTCTCACAGATTATATACGTGTGTGTGTATTTGCATGCATATGATCCTAAAGTCATATTTCAAACTCTGAACTCTACCCAAAATTCAGTGGCATATGCAAACTTAGAGATCATCAACTAAGATATCTAGTATCTCAAACTTAATGCGTCAAAAATGGAACTCTCAACTTTTTGCCCAAATGAGAAATATCCCTCTTCTTTTTACCTCACTAAATTAGACTGCACAGTTACTTAAGGGAAATATCCAATTCTTAATTTTTTTGGAATGAAAGGTTTTTTTTTTCATTTTCATCCTTTTATATCCAGATGACAAAGCAAAAATCAACCTTACCAACTAAAATGTCATAAATCATACACTTTCCTACTATTTCCACTCTTACCAACTTACTCCAAACCACCATTACTGTTTTTTGTTTTGAGATTCTCTTAATTACCCTGGTTTCAATATGCCTTCTTCAAATTCTTTTCCTATACAACAATTACAGTGATTTCAAATTAGGTCATAATTTTTCCTGCCACTCTTTTATTTTAAACCTTCTAGGAAAGTGTTTCCCAGTAGAAATCTAACGTGATATGAATGTGATCCACACATAAAATTTTTATTAGCCACATTTTAAAAAAATTATAAGCAGGTAAATTTAATAAGGTTTTGTTTAACCCAATCAATCAAAAATACTTCATTGCTCTAACTAGCCCATATGAAATCATCCATGAAATATTTTATATTCTGTTTTTCATGCTAATTCTTGGTATATCTTACATTAGACTAGCTACATCGTGAAGTGCTCTATAGCCACAAATATGTGAACATTGAATACTGAGCTGTCAGTGAATTTCTGAGAGATTTACTTCATATTTTGTGCAAAATATATAAGTTTGCAAATCACAGATTACTGTCCAGCTCTTCTCCCTGTACTCATTCCTCTTGCTTACTATGGTTCAGTAGACAACATTTTTGACCTTCTAACTTCTCAACTTTCTTTTACTTGCTGCCGTAAGTCTCATACCCTTGATATTACATCTTCCCATGATGTTTCCCCCCCTATACTCACTTGTCAGACTCTTACACATTAATGTCTTTACTTTAGTGTCACATATTTGCAAAAGAAATCCTGTATTTTTTCTGTCTCTTTTTAAATATGTATCAGCACTTGTTATTTTCTTATTATTTTCTGTCCCTCTCCTTCCACTAGATATATAAATGCTGTTTGACCTGAAAGTCCTTATTTTCCTCATTAGCTACTGCATTCTTAGCACTCAGAGTAGTATCTTGCATGATCAGCATTCGGAATTAGTTGAATAAATTCATTTAGAGCAAAAACTTTTTTGTATATGAAGGTATACTTAAAAACAAGCCTTTGGCTTTGGCATGACTATGGGCTTCCATGCATGCCAGAATCAAAGAAAGTGGGATCATTTAATGTGAAAAAGAGTAACAATTTTCATTGGTTTTTTTTTTTTTGAGACAGGATCTCGCTATGCAGTTCAGGCTGGCCTTGAGCACACTTTGTAGACCAGGCTGGTCTGGAACTCACAAGGATCCTCCTGCCTCAGCCTCCTGAGTGCTGGGATTACAGGCCTGAGCCACCACACCCAGCTAGAATTTTCATTCTTTTAAAAGCTAATTTCTAATTTTACTGCAAGTGCCACTTTAACTATTGCTTCCTTATGGGAACATTTTCTGGTCCTATAGGCTATTTTGCCCATGCTGTATATGTTGGTCTTTGCGTCTCATTTATATTACTCATCATACCCTTAATCACCTGTTACAAAATTATAGTCTATATTTTCCTCAAGGGCAAAGATTATATTGGTCTTTTTATCTGTTTATTTAAAACAGTGTCTGCCATGCAGCAAAATTTCAGTAAGTGCTTGATAGACTGAATTAAAATTAATTGACTCCCACTGGCATCCAGGTTTGTAAGCCTGAATTTCAATATAAACTTGTTGAATGAATCTAAATTTTGACGTGAAAAATATTTGAATCTGTTATATTTAAGGAATGGCTCTATGATAGGAGAAAAATGTAAAAGCCTAAGAATTTGTGCTGCACTGATGGCAAAGTTTCCTCTTATTTTATTATCTAAACTAAGAATCTGATATTTAAATATTTCATTTCAGAACATCTGAGCATGTTAAAGCCAATATAACAACTGTCTATGCAAGTGGTTGGATAGATATGAGTATACCAAAAATAAGGCATGTTTAGAAACCCACAAATCACTAGAAAAATAGTGAAATTATGACATTTGTTCAGGAAGAAAAATAAAAGGGATCAAATTCAGGTTATGGGTGGTAAAGAGTATAATCCTCCTTCACATGAAGTATTTATCTCTTCCAGAATGAAAGGAGATTACTTCTGACAGATGTCAATGTGTGGAAAAGTATAACTTTCTATACCTATCATAAAGATAAAGTTTAGCATGGGACTTAAATCTTGAGACTATTAGAACTCCGTGGCCCAAGTGGCAGGAAGAAGGCAACAGAATTCAGCTTGATAAGTAGACTTTTATTTACTGTCTTGATCATTTTTGTTTTATTAGTTACAGATGACACATTTTAGAAAACAGACAAATGTGTCAGATTATAACTATACTAACTCTAGGCATGGGTACTCATACTATTTTGTCGTGAAAGAGGCAGAGTCTGCTCTAACTGGGATAAAGCTGTACTATTTCTTTCCTTTTCTTTTTCTTTCTTTCCTTTTTTGCTAAACATTTTCACTTACTAAATTTAAATTTATTGCACTATTTTCTTTTCATAGGAACATTTAATATTCTCCTTTTAACACATATTTATTGATCACCTTCTATTTGCCAAATAATTTTCTATGCACTCAGGATACTCTGTTGAAAATATAGAAAAAGTCTCAGCCCTTAAGGAGTTTAGAACCTAGAGAAGATAGAAATTTTAACTAGATGAAACAATGGTTATATAATATAAAGTTTACAAAAAGAATAAAGCAAAATAAGGCAGAAAATGATCATTGTTTTCCTGGCAGATCAGCTTTCTGTTATTTTAACAAATACCTAAAATGATCATCTTATAAAGTAGAAAGGTTTATTTTGCCTCAAAGATTTCAGAGGTTTCAGTGCATGGTTGTTAGGTTCCATTGGGATGGGTCTGTGGTAAGGCATAACACTATGACAGTAATGTGTAGTACAACAAAGCTGCTCACCTTATGGCTGGGAAGTCTAAAATAGAGGAAGAGGAAGAGGACGAGGCTAAGGACTATTCAACCACTTCAAGGGCTTGGTCCCAGTCACCAGAAGACTTCCCACTTGGTCTTACCTCTTAAAGTGTCTGTTATCAACCAATAGTTGCATGCCCTTAATACATGGATCTTTGGGTTTCAAATAAAAACCATGAAGGGAGTACATAACAATTATTTTGAATAAGATGATCATAAAGGAGCTCTCTAAGGAGATACCATTTGAACAGAGACAGGAACAGAATGAAGAAACCAAAGAAAATAGCTAGGATAGGGTGAGTTAAAAGATTAAAAGTATTGGTGCTAACATTCTGTTCAAAGGTAAAGTGTTGAATGATTCAGAAAAATTTCCAGTAGCATTTTAAACCTTTCTGACTTTCTTCCAGTCTTCTTCTGTTTGGGACTCTCAAATATTCAGGCTTTTGTAATGCTACTCTAGAGCACTGTGCCAAGAGAAAGTCCTGTGCATATGGCATCTCAGCCAGCTGCCTGTGTCCTGCAGCTCACTTTATTTTTGCCAGTCTCCTACTGTATTAAACACTCATATTATAGAGATGAAAGGCTTGAGTCATCATTCAAGAATATCAAAGTTTGTTTGTTTATTTGTTTTCCTGGCAGATAGACTTGGGCCCCAATAACCTTTGCTCATGTTTTGTTTTGTTTTGGTTTGGTTTATTTGATCTAAAATTCTTGGAACAACCTAGCTAAAACATTCTATTAATTCCTCTCCATCTTTAATCCCATTCCAGTATTCTCAGAGTAGTTGCACATATTCTGGACCTTAAGTATACAGTTCAATGAGTTTTTCAAATGTATTAACTTGTGCATTCAATAACACAATCAATGAACATAATATTCAATTACCACAGAAAGTTCTTTTATACATTTTCTAGTTGATCTTTATCTAGAGATCACTAGTATTCTGATCTTTTTTCTCCACAGTTTAGTTTTTCCTGTTCTCCAAATTTATATAAATGGATTACTATAGTACACATATGCCTATATTTGGTTTCTTTCCATCACTGTTTATTTCTGTGAGATGTAGTATTAAAAAGAAATTTACTTAATTATTGAGTGATGATTTTGCATAAATAAACCACTACTCACTACTTACTAATAGAAAGTTGGATGACCTTCAGTTTTGGCAATTATGAATAAACAAGCTATGAATATGTATGAAAAAGTCTTTCTGTAGACATATGTTTTAATTTCTCTCCATTAATTATCTAGAGGTTGATATTGGATCACAATATATGAAGAAATTAAGAGTTTTAATGTACAAAACATTTGGCTCTGAAGGAGATTACCTGTTGGCAATAGCAGTAACACTCTTTTGGGTACTGTGATCCCTCACTTTGACTCAGTGAGACACTATATAAAAAAGTATAGCCCAGTGGTTAAGAGCAACATCTCTGGACTCTGCCTAAATTTCAGTCTTGCCTCTGTTACTGAACAGCTATGAAGGCTTGGGCCTGATATTTAATGTTCTTGGATTTTGGATTATTTATATCTGCAATATATTTTTCTCAAAGGGTGTGTAGTGAGGACTAAGTAACACATTCTCTGTAAAAGTAGTTACTATGGTGTTTGGTACTACTTAAAGATTCAGTAAATGTTGAATTAGGAATAGAGGGGAATTAAGTCCTTTCTAACCTTCTTTGAAAGTTTATATAATATCAAAATGAAAAGCAATAATATTCAAAAATTATGCAACTAAACTACAATAAAAACTAAAACAGCTTAATCTTTAGGAAAATTTAACTGATTCCTCTCTTCAGATAACAAAAGGTAGATAAGCTGTTTATCTTTTTTGTCCAGGAAAACTTTATCTTCTCCAACAACGTACTTCCTTGTTTGATAATACTGGCATGAACACATGAGATTCATATGTTATTACTTTTTACCAGATGTCACAGATTGTGACATCTGTGGAGGGGTGCCAATATTAACAGCTGTACTTGCCAACTAGGAGTATCAATTCATCAGCATTATTACAGACAATATAGACAGTTACAAAAAGATGATTAATCTATAAGAAACATTTTATGAACTTGTAATTACTAAGGTATAGATGTTTTATCAATTTCAGTTAAATCAATTTTCAACTCCTCTCTACTGAATACAGTTTTGGTCAGTAAGCATTAGGCAATGAAAAAAACAAGCAAACAGATAACAGGGAGACTTTTCTTTCCTTTCAAGAGACTTTGCTCCATTTGCAGTTTGAAGGTAACCAGCAGTTATATTTGCTAAATGCAGAAAAATGCCAGGCCACAGTTCTAAAAAAGGTAATGATGATTTTTAAATATTTTTATTAATACATATATGCAGAACCTAATGATTACATTTATTATGGGAAACTGGTAACTGTACATAATACATTTTAATTCTTTAATTTTTGTTCCTTACCTCTCCATTTTCTCTCTGCTCCTTCCAAATCTTGGACCCCTTTCCATTTTTGAAAAGTCTGTTTTCATTATTTTTCCCCTCAATTTTTTTCCATCCACTTTTCTTCCATTCTCTACCTATCCTTCCATTTTTATCCCTGTATCCATTTCAAAAAAGGCTCCCTATTTATCAATCTTCTATTTCTTAACAAATCTATTTTTTCAAACTTCTATTTTTTCTATTCATTTATATTTTTTGATTTTTTAAAGACAAAGTCTCACTCTGCTGTTCAGGCTGGCCTTAAACTCACTATGTAGCCCAGGCTGGCCT
Source organism: Hydrochoerus hydrochaeris (assembly GCA_004027455.1). NCBI lineage: Eukaryota > Metazoa > Chordata > Mammalia > Rodentia > Hydrochaeridae > Hydrochoerus > Hydrochoerus hydrochaeris. The sequence goes on along the minus strand of PVLA01009702.1, from coordinate 22,531 downwards.
AGAACTTGTGGTGATCTTTCTGCCTCAGCCTCCCAAGTGCTGGGATTACAGGCATGCACCATCAAGACTTGGCTTCAGTTTCTCATATAAGAGAAACCATGAGATATTTAACTTGAGTATCTGACTTATTTTACTTAACATTGCGGTCTCAAATTACATGAATTTACCTATGAATCCCTCGAATTTATTTTTTATGGCAGAGTAGTACTCCATTGTATATAAAAAAAAACACATTTTCTTTATCTATTTATCTGCTGCTGAGCATATAGGCTGATTCCAAGAACTGTGCTGATGTAAACATAGGTATACATGTATCCCTGTTATAATATGACTTTAATTCTTGGGAAGACACCTAGAAGGGCAAGAACTGTGTCAAATAGTGACCAGATTTTACTTTCAAAGGAAACTGTGATCACTGATGTAGCTAAGAAGTATAACTCAAAAGAAATTGAAACTCTAAAATCCAGACCTAAGTTTTCTTGTTGCTCATAAAATTAAATTATTGAACATCATTTTCCCTAGGAGTGACCTAATATTGATATAATCTGTTTTACTTTAAAGAGAAAAAACCCAGAAAAATCAAGAATAAAACAATAACAACAACGAAAGCAAAATGACGACAACAGCAGCAAAAGCAAAAGGATGGCAGCAACAACAAAACACAATGGTGGTACAGGATTTCAAAACAAGATAATAGGAATTTACAATGGTTGTTTTATTGCATGTTGTTATCTTCAAAGTACTGATATAATCTTAAACTAATTTTAAAGAAAAATAAAAAAAGACTGCTTGGATTTTCATGGGGATTTTTTTTTTGCATTCTTAGCTGGAATGAAGAGGGAGGGCTCAAAGAGGACATCAAATTTCTGATTCTCTCTAATGATATGGCAAGTAATGTGAGAAATGAAGTTCCCATCTCTGACAAAGCCAGGAAAACCATATCAGAAGCCAATTTTTAGATGATGTCATACCCAATGTAGTAGGAAAATTGCTCATTGTGGTAGCTCCCTTGCTACAGTGTGCAGCTATAACCTATAGGTGTTATCTGTGATCACTGTGGCTTTTTCCTACTACATTCTGATAAATGTCCTATATGCCTGTAAACTAGAAAGTACTCAAATTTCTAGAGGAACAAAAGGCTCAAATTAAATAACTCTGTATGTTCCAATTGTCTGTGCCAGCTATCAATTATTAAGTGGGTTAAATTCACTTTTCTCTATACCTCTTGTGTACTCTTCAGCACCACTGCTTGCCTTTATTATATTACTTATCACACAGCTGCCAGTTTGATTTTTTTTCTAAAATGCAAATCTGATTATGTCAGTTTCTGCTCAGAATCCTTCAGAAGTTTCCTGCAGTTTCCAAGGTAACATTTAGACTCTGTACTATAGCCTACAAACGCTCTTTGAAAAGTGACACTGGTTTACCTTCCTAGCATCTCCTATCATAACTTCCCATCCATTCTCAGGTTAAGCTAAACTGGCCTCTCCATCAGCATCTTAATTCATGTTCTTCTTGTTATTTCCAATGCTCCCTTCATGCATCTGGTCAATTTTCCTGAGTTTTGAAGATTCAACACCAGGGATAGTTCCCTTTAACATGATCTTCAGCTTTGTTTATATGTGATCAACAATTCACACTTATATAAAATACTTATGCTCTGATTTTGCTCTCCCTTAGCCTCCATTGAATATTTTTTGTCATAGCCTTTAAAACTTTTATAATTATGGACTTCTTTTATTGTCTTACTCACTGTATGCTAAGCTTATACTAGGTAGGGATTCTATTCTATAAATTTCTGTATTCCCTAGAGGCTGTTGAACTGGATGACTCAAGGTGGTTGCTCAATAATTGTTGGTTGAATGATATAAGAAAAGGAGAGAGAAATACTTGAAGTTATGATTGTTAGACTCACTAATTTGTGTTCATAGTTATAATCTTTCCTTTTATACCTCAATGTGAATACAATCTGAACACTCTGGACCCAATTAATTATTATTTCTAACACTCTGAAGACCCCTTCTGAATACTCCATGTTGGAAGGCAGAATCTCAACATTCTATTTATCTTTTTAAAGCTTTCTTACCTTCTATGTCTGTCTTGATTACTGTCTGAACTTCTTATTGAGGGCTCATTCTAACTTGCATTTTCTTTGGTTCAGGTGAGACTCTCCTCTAAATTTTCCTTTGATGAATTCATGCAATTTATCTGGTCCACTGATTATTGATTCTCACACAAGTGCAACATGAAATCTCACTTTGCTCAGATTTCTTAGTAACTTAGGTGTATTGATAGATTAAAAGTATACAAATAAACAATAAGGCACTATGACCAAAAGTAGGATTCTAGAGACTTGCATTGCTCCACACAGGGCGAGAAAGCAGATGAGTAGTGAACACTCTCAGGGTTAATAAGGACAAATATCACTATTAAACTATTTCTCTAATGAGCCCTAGAAAATATATTGGGATAGGCTAGCATCCCTTCTGCAATCATGATTCTTATCAAACAATGTGCTTAAATATGTTCAGGAGTAGATTCCACGTGGAAAAAAGTATTTAAATATATTTTGCAATTTGAGTCTTTCAATTGATTTCGATTCTAAAGAATGTATCAAATAATACATTTGCTTTACTGAGTGCTTTAAAGGTTTTCTTTCACTCTGGGGCCATTGCTGTTATAGTGCTTTTTGAAGTTTTCAATATAACTTCAGTGTATTTTTATAATCCTTAAGTTACCTTTTATGTTTTGCAAGATCCACTGTATCTCATAATTTTCCGTGACTAGCATACTACTGATAATTTTTTCATTTGCCTTATAAACAAATAGAAGCCTAAATGCAGGTGTATTTCATTTTTCACTGGATACTCATGTATTGCATGAGAAAGAATACTATCACTGTTAAAAACACATGCCCCCAAACCCATCCAGAGGGTGAGTAAATAATGTTTAAAATGTTAGTTTTATTTGCTTGATACGAATAAAGAAGAACACCCTCATTGACTCAGTAAAATATTAGTACTTTCTGTGATTTTCAAACCACAAAGGGATAAATGTGACTCCAAATTGGTATGTTTGCTGATGATCTCCTTATACATACAGAAGTCATCAAAACTTCTATAAAGACATACATAGTGATACCTGTTTTCCTGGGTGATAATATGTATTTGGGGGGTATAGGAAAAATAATCCATTTGTGATTGATTAGACAAAATATAATTCACTAGTAAAAAACAAATGTGACTGAAAGACAGCATATATCATGGTTAATATTCAAATTGTTCTTATCTTGAGAAAAAACAAGGAATGGAAAATTTACTCACATGAAACATGAGCCAGATCAGAAAACTATTTGCAGTTCTTAAAAGTTCTTTAAAAGCAAAAGGAAAACATGAAAAAACAGAAAAATATGGCAGTGGAATCTGATGTTATTTATAATAAAATGAAAAAGAAACATTATTGTGATGGTAATGAGTATAAATATTCAGTCTGAGATGACTTGGGAGACATATAGTCAAAACTAAATTTAGAGCTTATATTTGAAATTCAGGCAAGAGAGAGGATATTCAAATAGGAACAATTCTGTTGTACACAATCTGAACATCTATTCATTTTCCCTCCTAATCTTAAAACATGTCCAATGTTTTGCAATGAGAGGGATCATACAAGTAGAAAGAACAGGAATGATATCTGTCCAAGGAAAAGATGTTGTGCAACAGGATAAAAGATATCATAGAAGAATGAAAAAGTAACTCAGAAAATCAAAAATATGTTCAACACTATGCTTCCTCACCCTCTTCCACATACTACTTATTCTCAGCAGCAGGTACACTTACATTCTGAGGTGATCTTTCAGTTATGCTGATAGGTTGGGTCATCAACACTAAGTCAGTCTTCCTTGGGTCTATAAGTACAGATTTATTATTTAAAAGGCCACAATATGGAGAATATAATGATGTTCCAGTATTTAGTACCAAAGTTATAATAAGAAAAGCAATTACTATGTTTCACTTTGATGGTTTTTTTATATCCCAGTATACATACAGTGAATTAGTCACAGAAGAATGAATAGTAGAGTAAATACATTCCTTATACTTTACCTTTGTTAAAGGCCACCAGACATTTTGGAGGAGTGTGCATATACTCTGTCTACCATTTTCTCACTGTGACACTATGACTGTGATGAGGTATTTGACCTACCCTTACAATCTAGAGACTCAGATTTATGTGTAATGGCTTGTGGGAATAAGCAACATATGACAGAGAGTAAAGAACTATAGTATTGAATATATTCTTATTTTTCTGAGTCACCTTTGCATTAATCTCTGGTATCTTTAATTTAGGTGGACAATATCTTCTCTTTGGACAGGCATCACAGAACTTGGCTCTCCAAATATATAGGCAAAGAATAATAACAAAATAATGAATGAGAGAAATATAATTCATTATGAATTCTTGCTTTATTTTGTAGTTTTGTCTTGTTCTATAGTTAGCCCTGGACAATCCTCTTTATTACCATAAATATGTGGAAACAGTAACAGCAGTTCCCTTATATGATGTAAATGTTATGTTTGTATATGAGAAAAGTATATGCCTCTAATCAGTGAAAATGAACACACATAATTGGAAAGAAAGGGTAACTTTTCTTTTTTAAAATTTTTTTTATTTAAAGAGACAAAAACAGAAAAAAGGTAGAAATATTACAGAATTTCAAAAACAAAATAAACAGTAAGAGATCATTGGTTGATAAATTACGTACTGTCCTTTTAGAAATAGTTGTTCAAGTTACAAAATTAGAGCATACAAAGTAGACATTCAAGCAGTGAGACTGCAAACAGATCTGTTCAAAAATCCAACAAGTGCTTAGATGTATGGTTACCAATCCTACCCACTTAAATATTCATGCAGTTATATCTTTATAGCACTTCCCATTTCCTCTTTTTATAATAGCAATTATGCATTTTTTAAAATTTTATTTAAAGAGAAAAAAAACAAAAGAAAAAAGGGTAGCAATAATACAGAATTCTAAAAGAAAAAAAGAAAAAAAACATTAAGAAATCACTAGATGATAAATTACATACTGTCATCTTGGATGTAGTTGATCAAGTTACAAAATTCACAAATAAATAGTAGACATTCAAACAGTGAGATTGCAAACAGTTCTGCTCAAAGATCCAAGAAAGATTCAGTAAAACGGTCATCCATTTTACACATTATACATGAAGTTATATCCCTTAGAGTCCTTTCTTTTCCTTTCTTTTTTACAATAACAATTACACACTTTGGGTTTTATTTCTCTTACAGTTCTTATCACTCTTTACACTAGAGACACAATGTTATATTTATAAATATGATTCTTATTTATTTCACAAATGAGAATACTCTCAAGTTGTCTCCATTTACGTATGAAGGCCTCAAGATCATCATTTTTATAGCTGAGTAATATACCACTGTGTAAAAATACCACATCATTTTCATCCACTCTCCAGTTGATGGGCATCTTGGTTGTTTCCAAGATTTAGCTATTACAAATTGTGCTGCTATGAACATGGGTTCACATATATCACTGTGATATGAATTTGTCAGTTCTTCTGGGAAAATACCCGGGAGGGTAATAGCTGGATTGAATGGAACTTCCAATCCTAGTCTTCTGAGAATTCTTCATATGGATTTCCATAGAGGTTACAGCAGTCTACATTCCCACCAACAGTGGAGCAGTGTTCCCTTTTCCCCGCAGCCTCACCAACATTTGTTATCAGTTGATTTCTTGAAGGCAGCTATTCTTTCCAGAGTGAGGTAAAATCTCAATGTTGTTTTAATTTGCATTTCTTGAATGACCAGTGATGGTGAACATTTCTTCATGTATTTATTTGTCATTTGTATATCTTTCTTTGAGAACTGTTAGTTCATCTCAGATGCCCATTTTTGGAGAGGGTCTTCGAATTTGGGGAGCTTGATGTTTTTCAATCCTTTATATGTTCTGGATATAAGTCCTTTGGCTGAGGGGTTGCTGAATAAAATTCTTTCCCATTCTGTGAGTTTTCTTTCCACTCTGTTGGTGATTTCTTTGAAGTGCAGAAATTTTTCAATAGTAGGAGATCCCAGTTGTTGATTCTTCGAAGTGTTTCCCATGTAGTTTGCATTTTGTTCATAAATTCTCTGCCTACCCCTATGTATCCAAGAAATTATCCTTTTTGTTTGGATCTTTCACTGGTTTTTTGTATCAAATTAATACTTGCCTACCTTGTCTTCCAGTACATTTAGTGTTTCTATTTTAATATTGAGGTCTTTGATCCATTTAGACTTTAGTTTTGTACATGGTGATATCCATGGATCTAGTTTCAGTCTTTGGCATGTGGAGAGACAAATTTTCCAACACCATTTATTAAAGAAGCTGTTCTTTTTCCAGTGGCCATATTTAGCCCCTTTGTCAAATATCAGGTGGCTGAGTGTCTTTGTAGTTGTGCTTGCATCTTCTAATCTGTTCCATTGATCCTCAGGTCTATTTCTTTGCCAGTACCAAGCTGATTTTATCATTGTGGCTTTATAGTACTGTTTCACGTCAGGAATTGTGATGCCTCCTGCCTTGCTTTTGTTGTCTAGATTGCCTTTGCTATTCTAGGTTTCTTCTCTTTCCAGATGAAATTTAGGAGTGTTTTCTCTAGATCTTTGAGGTATGTCAGTGGTATTTTGATTGGGATTGCATTAAATCTGTATGACAGTTTTGGTAATATGGCAACTTTCACAATGTTGGCTCTTCCTAGCCAAGAGCAAGGAATATCCTTCCATTTTCTAATATCTTCCTTAATATCCTTTTTCAGTGTAGTATAATTTTCATCATGTAAGACTTTCACATTTTTAGTTAGGTTGATTCCTAAGTATTTCATTTCTTTACATTATTGTAAAGGGCAATATTTGCATAATTTCTCTCTCGGTGAGTTTTTTGTTTGTTTACAGGAATGGTATTGATTTTTCAGCATTGACTTTTTAACCAGCTAAATTGCTGAAATTGTTTATTACCTCTAGTAGTCTTTTAATGGAGTTTTTTGGGTCTTCTATATAATGTATCATGTCATCTGCTAATAGTGATAATTTAACTTCTTCCTTTCCTATATTTATTCCTTTATTTCTCTCTCTTGTCTGATTGCCCTGGCTAGTACTTCCAGAACTTTATTGAAAAGGAGTGGTGATAGTGGACATCCTTGTCTGGTTCCTGATTTTAAAGTGAAAGCTTTCAGTTTTTGTCCATTTAGTATAATGTTGGCTGTTGGTTTGTCATAGATGGCTCTTACAAGGTTGTGGTAGACACCATATATCCCGAGTTTCTGAAGGGTTTTTATCATGAACATGTGCGCGACTTTCTCGAAAGCTTTTTCTGCGTTTACTGAGATGATCATCTGGTTTTTTTTTGGCTCTGTTGATGTGGTGTATTACATTTATTAATTTGTGTATGTTAAAATATCCTTGCATTCCTGGAATGAGCCCCACTTGGTCATGATGTACCATCTTCTTGATGATTTGCTACATTCTATTTGCCAGTATTTTATTGAGAAACTTTGCATCAATGTTCATTAATGAGATTGGTCTATAGTTATCCTTTTTGTTTGGATCTTTCTCTGGTTTTTGTATCAAATTAATACTTACCTCCAGGAATGATTTAGGGAGGATTGCTTTCTTCTCAATTTCACTGAAGAATGTAAAGCATATTGCCATCAAATCTTCTCAAAATTTCTTGTAGAATTCAGTTGTGAATCCATCTGGACCTAGGCTTTTCTTTGTTGGTAAGTTTTTAATTACATTTTCAATTTCAATAGCTGATATTGGATTGTTCAAAATTGCTGTATCTTCTTGGTTGAGCTTTGGTAGTTGATACCTTTCTAGAAATCTGTCAATTTCCTCTGTGTTTTCCACTGTATGTGAGTAGAGATTTTCAAAATACGTATTCATGATCTTTTGAATTTCCATGAGATCTGTAGTAATTCAACCTTTTCAGTTCTTACTGCATGAATTTGGGTTTTTTCTTTCTTTCTCTTGATAAGGTTATCTAAGCATTTGTCAATTTTGTTTATTCTCTCAAAAAACAGCCTTTTGATTCATTATTTCTTTCTATTGTTTTTTTAGTTTCAATTGCATTGATTTCTGCTCTAATCTTTACAAATTCCTCTCTTCTATAAGCTTTGGGTTTAACTTGCTCTTCTTTTTCTAGAAGCCTGAGATGAAGCATTAGGTTGTTTATTTGTGCTCATTCTGTTTTCTTGATATGACAATTTATTGCTATACATTTCCCTCTTAAGACTGCTTTCATTTCATCCCATAGATTACAGTATGTTGTTTCTGTATTTTCATTGAATTGTAGGTATTGCTTTATTTCTTCTTTAATTTCTTCTGTAGCCCACTGGTTGTTCAAAAGGTTGTTATTTAATTTCCATGTATTTATGTAGGTTTTGCAAATTCTTTTGCCATTAATTTCCAATTTCAGTGCACTATAGTCAGATATTATGCATGGTATGATTTCAATACCTTTGCATTAACTTAAGAATGTTTTATGGGATAATATATGGTCTATTTTGGAGAATTCCCATGTACAGCTGAGAAGAATGTGTATTCTGATGTGGTTGGGTGGAACACTCTGGAAACGTCTACTAAGTCCAACTGCTCACAGGCATGATTCAGTTCTGTTATTTCTTTGCTGACTTTTTGTCTAGTTGATCTATCTCTTTGTGACAATGGGCTGTTATGATCTCCTGTTATAATTGTGTCCTTGTGTATTTGGTTTCTCTTGTCCAACAGTGTCTATCTGACATAGTTGTGTGCTCCTGTATTTAGTGCATATATATTTATAACTGCTAGTTCTTCCTCTTGAATTTTTCCACTAATGAGTATGTAGTGACCTCCTTTCTCTCTTTTAATCATTTTAGGTTTGAAGTTCACATTGTCTGCAATTATAATAGTTACCCCTGTTTTTTTCTGGGTTCCTGTTGCATGGAATACTGTTTTCTATCCTTTGACTTTTAATCTATGAATTTCCTTTTGGGTCAGATGTGTTTCTTGTATACAGCATATTGTGGGATCATGTTTCTTTGTCCACTCTTCCAGTCTATATCTTTTTATAGGTAAATTGAAGCCACTCACATTTATAGATATCACTGATATGTACTGGCTTGACTTTGCCATCTTATGTTCCAATTGTTTACTTTCTGCTTTTCCCCTTATTTAATTGCTTATCCTACCTGGTGGTTTCTTTCTGTTGTTGTTTTGGGATTGTGGTCATTTTTATCTCTGTCTAGTATGTCTTTCAGTACTCTTTCTAGAGTTGGTTTGGTGGACATGAAATTCTTCAGTTGTTCTTTGTCATGGAAGTATCTTGCTTTTCCATTAAATTTGAATGAAAGTTTTGCTGGGTACATCAGTCTGCAATGAAAGTTGTTTTCTTTCAGGGCTTGAAATACTTCACTCCAAGCTCTTCTTGACTTGAGGGTTTGTACTGAGAAGTCTGCTGTGATCCTAATGGTCTTTCCTTGGTTGGTGAATTGTGTCTTTTCTCTAACAGCTTTTAGTATTCTGTTTTTATGCTGCATGTCTGAGATCTTAATTATTATGTGTCTGCATGTGGATTTATGTTGATTGTGTCTGTTTTGCATTCTATATGCCTTACTTATCTGCATATGCCTTACTGATCTGCATATCAGATTCTTTCCCCATGTCTGGGAATTTGTATTCTATTACTTCTGTGAATATTTTGGCTAAGTCATTTGCATTGACTCCTGCCTCTTCAATGATGCCTATTAATCTTATATTTTTTCTCTTGGCATCATCTTGAAGCTGTTGGATTGTCACTTCATGCTGCTTTGTTATTTTTTATTTTTAATTTTTTTTATTATTATTTTTTATAGGTACAGGGAATTGAACTCACAGCTATGTGCATGCTTGAAAGACAGGTGCTTATGCCACTGAGCTAAATCCCCAGCCACTGTTTTGTTATTTTTTAAAAGTTCTTTCATGGTCACTAATTGTGATCCTGTCCTCAAGGTCTGAAATCCTATCCTCAGCTTCTTTTAAGTGGTATTGCAATCTTTGAATAGAATTTTTCTTTCTTGGATGTCTGTTTCAGTTTGTTTCATGAATTCTGCATGCTTTCTGTTTTGTTTGTTCAAGGTTTCAATCAGTTTCCTATGCTCCTGTAATTTTTTCTAGATTTCTTCTTTAACTGTGCTCAGCAACTCCTTTACTAAGGTTGTTGTTTCTGTCTTTACATGGGAGAGTACTTCTAATTTTATTTTCTCTATAGCCTCATGGAGTTGTTTCTTTTTTATTTCACTTGCTATCTTTTCAGAGGTTCACACTGTGTTATTTTTGGTGTCCTTTATTTCAATATCTACTGCACTTGCTTCTGGTGGACTAGATGTTTTAGATGGCATTTTGATTTTTTGTTTTGCCATTTTCACTCTGCCTGATTTTTTCTGTTTTTAGGAGGGAGTCACCCACACTCTTTTCAGACTCACCACGGTCTTACAGCTAGTTGGAGGAGGCTTTACTACTGGCCCTATTTACCCACTGTACACCTCTATTTTAGGGGCATACTCACCACACTGGCACAGTTAACCCACTGTAGTCCAAAGTTCGCCACCTGGGAGCAAAGTTCCAAGATTTTTCTGTGTGCTGGGATTCCACCAGAGTGCGTAATCAGGGCCTGAGGCTGGAATCTGGGTCCTGCTCACAGCTTGGCATTCACTGGCTGTGGTCCAGTTGGGCCCCCGTCCCTGTGTGAGGCTCGGGGTGGTCTGGGATGCAGCACATGGTCTTACTGCCTGGGGGCAGGCTCGAAGTCCCTTTATGTGCATTGAGATTCTACCAGAGCATGCAGTGAGGGCCCAAAGGTAGAATCTGGGTCCCACTGTCTGCTTGGTGGTTGCTGGGCATGGCCCAGTTAGGCCCCAGTCCCTTGTGAGGCCCTGGGTGCTCTTGGATGTGGCATGTGGTCTTACTGCCTTGGAGCAGTTTCAATGTCACTTTCCCTGTGCTGGGCTTCTGCCAGAGCACGTGGTGAGTGCCCAAAGCTGGAATCTGTGTCCCACTCCCTGCTTGGCATTAGCTGGGTGTGGCCCGGTTGGGCCCTGTCCCTGTGTGTGGCTTTGGATGGTCTTGGCTGCAGCATGTGGTCTTTCCCCCTGGGAGGAGGCTCCAAGTCCCCCTCTGTGTGCTGGTATTCTGCCAGAGCACACAGTGAGGGCCCAAAGCTGGAATCTGGCTCTTGCTGGCTGCTTGGTGGTTGCTGGGTGTGGCCAGGTTAGGCCCCAGTCCCTGTGTGTGGCCCAGGGTGGTCTGGGAAGCAGTGCATGGTCTTACTGCCTGGGAGCAGGCTCAAAGTCCCCCTCCATGTGCTGGGATTTGGCCAGAGCACACAGTGAGAGCCCAAAGCTGGAATCTGGGTCCTGCTGGCTGCTTTAGGGTAACTCTACTTAATCAGTAATTTTGTTGGACTTAGTTTCCAAAAGATCTCAAGAGGCATTTATTATGTGTGGAGAAATATTTTTAAATTTAAAGAGGATATAAAAGTACAATAAATTTAAAACAACATTATTTAAAGCACCAATACTGATGTATTCCTTTCTAAACCAGGCTTAACCGAGGAAGATTAGATGTCATATACGAACAAAAGCCTATATTTTCCATGCATTTATACAAATAATACCAAAAGAAAATGGAGACAAGTTCCAGTGAAGTCAGGCTTTGCTATATATGCATGCAAAATCCTACATCCAGTCCTGTGTGAATAATATTACCATTATTTTGAAACTACAGCGTCCCATTATTCATTTACACATAAAAAGGAGTGTTTAACTATAAAGATCCCCCAAATTATCAGTATTTAGTAAGGAAGTGGAAAATTTAACCTTGATCAATGAAACTAACATCCAAACTGCTCTATAAGCATGTTGGTGATAGCTGTCAATTTAAAAGCATTTTATATAGACAAAAATGACAAAAAATACTGAGTTGACATGACAGTGATGATAAAAATTGCCAAGGCATGTATGCCTGTAGGAAATGCCTCTACACCATAACAGATAGCTAGTGGTCAAGAGAAGACCACAAAATCTAGAACTATGGAAGTCTTAACTTTTCACTTCATGAAATTAAACACTTAAAACAATAGAATTTATTTTACTAAACCTCTGAAAGCAAAACTTGATCTTAGAGCTTCATGGATGCAGGAAAAGGTATTAATACTACATTTTTGACTGGCAAGATTAAACTAAAGCACTTAGAAAATCACTAGAAATTTCCACTAATATTCTTCAAAATCTGGCAGCCATGCTTTAGTGGGGGGCTATGCTATGATACCTACTACTTAGGGAGAGACTTATCTTGTAAGCAATGAATGATTCACTGAGAAGCATACGCACACTTCATACTCATTTTTACTTATTGTTACAAAGCAGATAAGAGCTGCACTGTGTAATTCAGTAGGGGCCACTATGTCCCCAGACATCCTGTTCATGATGGACCTACACTGCCCAGGAATAACTTTCCTCAGCAGTGGGGATTGGAGTCGAAATAAAGAGTGCTTGAAATTTTACACTTATGCCTTAATTTTCTAGAAGGTACAAGATAAAGGAAAAACCCTCTTGATTAAGGAACAGTTCCATAGTTGTGAGTGGCATAACTCGACTTATTATAGAATAGATCTTACATGTTTTCATCCCTAAATGTTTCATGTCTGTCTGTCTTTCTCCCTCTCCCCTTCTTCCTCCTCCTCTTCCTCTTCCTCTTCTTTTTCTTTTTCTTCTTTTTTTTGGGGGGGCATTATTTTCAGTTTACCTCAAAGCCTTCTGAAAGAAATCAGGGTATTACTTTCAAAAACTCTATATGGCCGATAGGCTATCTTGCCAATTTACTAGAAGTACAAATCATGTTGAGTCATATTTTCAATAAACCCATGCTATCTATCCTTTGACCTTTCTAGAAATGATGTTGAGGCATATCCCTGGAGTACTACTTCCCATGGAAATTGCCAACCACTGATTAACCCTGATGGCTAAGTAAAACATTTTCACACAGGCTGCAGCAATTATTGTCTGAGCACTAAGTGAAACCCTTTTCAAAATGGGATGAATTTCTGGAAATGTAGAGCAAGCAGAATACCATATGAGACAACATGAACAAAAATATCTCTGTGCAACTAGCACTGCTTTGCCAAGAAAAACGCATCATATTAACATTAATTTCTATGAGGCAAATATTGCTTGTGCTTTTCATGCCTTTTCTTAATGGTTTGCTGTAACTAGAAAAATCACCCGCAGCAGAAGAGTAAGGAGAACAAGTATTGGTCCATGTATTTGGCACTTGAGAGAAATCATGAAAGGATGAAAAAAGATTAAAGCCATTTCCACACACATAATCCCAAGCATTTAATCAAGTTGGTGAATCCCCAAGTCAGAATAAATTTTAAAATAACTGTCAGAATAGGCATGTTACTGAGTTAAGTGGAAATTCTATCTAAATGTATCACAAGGATGACTTTATTTTTCACTTTTTCTTAGCAGTGATTTTTGTGTAAACTTATATATTATGCATAGTGGAGGCCATCACATAGTGGATGTCAACACAGTCATTTCACTCATATTATTCAATAAAACTTGCTATCAGTTCCATATAGAGAAAGCCACATTTGACTGTATTTTCTGTTTCTGACTAGTTTATTCATTTCTGTGGACATAGCCTGAGGTTCTTTCCAGCCTACAAATAACTATTCTTTTTGAGTGTAGAATTAAAATAAAGTTTAAGCTCATGATTACTAAGCATTTATGAAGCACATAACAATAATAGCTAAATTTTATTGGGTGCTTACTCTGTGCCAGACTGTGCTAAGCAATAAATATGGTTTATGTCATTTAATCTTCCACATAACCTTCTAAGATAGCTATATTGTCACCCTCATGAGATAGAGAAATGGATGTTCAGAGAAGTTCCTAGTTCTATAGGAGCAGGCAAGACGGTGAAGCACATCGGAATAAGAATATACAACCTAATATAAGAACATTGAATACAACCCTCAGTGCTACAAACACATTCAGAGAAAAGGAAAAAGTATGGTGATACAAAGTCAGGAAGACACTTATTGTGGAGGTGAAATTTCAGCCTTAAACTGACAAACAAATGGCAATAAGGGAGGAAAATATTATAAGCAAAGATGTCAAAGGCAAATGGGTGAGGCTGATTAATACAAAATTAATAGGTTGGTATAAATCAAGCAGCATTGATGATGTAATGCCAGCTTTTCATTTTCTTTGTATATCATGAGTTTCTAAGGTTTTTGTTATGGTTTGTATCTAGGTGGCCCCCCAAGCCCCATGCAGTCATGGAGGCAATTGAATCTAGCATTTATGATTGGTTCACTGCCTAGCGCTGTGATTGGTGGTGTGAGGGCTGCACCTGCCCTGGGTTAGAGCCGGCACTCAATAAAAGGGAGGGAAGAAGGCATGTTGTTTCCTCTTTTGATCCTTTTTGCTCTGGCTGCTTTTGCTTGCTGTTAGTTTGAAGTGCTGTCCCAGTGCCATGACACCCTGTCTTGGAGCCAGCTGATTATAGATTGAAACATCCTCAAACAGTGAGCTAACAAACCTTTCCTTCCTTCGTTTTGGGTTTTGGGTATTATGTCCCAGCAACAGAGAAAAGTAAAAGTAGCCAAGACAGTACTGAAATACTGCAATGCATATATATGCAATGTTATAGTCTGTAAATGTAATGCATCTGGATATCAGGAAAAGACAGATATTTGATGACTCCAAAGATATTTGTTAAATGCTTTACTTATTCTGATAAATGTTTAAGAAAAACTGTCACATATATGTTATATATTATCTGTCTTTTTATTGTCAGTGTCAATTATCCTTCAATTTTTCTCTTCTGTCTCTATGGAATATTGGGAAATCCATGTGAGTAAGATCTAACAAGAGAACTAATTATAAATTGACATTTGTGAAGACAGTTACAGGCTGGAACAAAACACCTAACCATTCCCAACATATATAACCTCTGTGCATTATAGGTCATGCACTTATTAAACATCATTGTGCAGCATCAGTGAGGCCTTTTTAATGTTTCTTTTTACAATTAAAATTTCTGTGTGTGACTACTATTTCATTATTAGAACACATATGTATTCTAGAATGTAATAATGAGGCACTAATACATTTTAAAGATACATATTTAGAAGGTATAAAATGGTTATTTAATTCAATCTTCAGTAAACATGAAAAAGGTGAATTTGCCTTAAAATAATATGCTTTAATGAACATAGTAAGATTTCCTCAGTGCTGAAATAAGTACTGCTTGTAATATATTTTTATTACTTTATTCTTCTTACTTCTATTCAGTTTTAGTTTTCTATTTGTTCCTTAACCACATGTTAAAATGAGACATCATATTCATACTTTCTTTCTTTTACTTCCCATTAAAGAACAATAAACTCACTTTCAAATATATCTATGTTAAGGCATTATTTATCACTTTTTAAATTTTTATTTCTTTATTTTTTGTACCAGGGATCCAACTCATAAGTTTGTACTTGCCAGGTAGGCACTGTGCTGCTGAGCTATATCCCCAGCACTGCTTGGCATGTATTCTAATGTGGCATTTTTTAACCTGGGAAATGCCTCTGACCTTGATGTAGGATAGGTTCCTTAAATCCTGACTAACACTATTATACACTACTGTGTTTGGATCAGTAACACTGTAATCCATATTTCAAGGCCAACATGATACATATGATCCTTTATGTTGACCCCAGGTCATATGCTCCCCTATCACACTTGTCTGCATCACACAATGCAGTACTTGTACCTCACTGTCTGAATCACATAAAGCAGTATTGATTCAATATTGAGTAATGTTTCTAGAACTGTGTCAGATGCAAAGATCAGGCCTAAGTCTGTTTTTTTGCCCCCTCAAATGGAGTCTATCAAGATAAAGAGACATCTGAGTAAAATAGCAGCCAATGAAAAACTGCAATGAGAATAATGGGATTTCTGTGGATCATGTTTTCTCAAAATTGATTTTCATATTTTTTAATTGTGTTGAAAATCTCTTATGTGTGATAATTCTGTGAACATAAATTACCGTGGAATACATTGAAAGTTCTTCATCTCAATATTACAATTAGTCATAGCACATTTTCTTATATTAGCTTTATTTCTTTTAAATTTATTTCATTTTATTAGCTCATATTTTTAATTCATGTGGTTTACAATCATAGTGGGGAGTGGTTACATATACATACTAATGGCTGAGTTTTTACCCCTTTTCCCTTCACTTCTCTTTCCCTACCTCCTCTGTTACCCCACTCACCTTTTTCTTACTTTTGATACTATTTGTCTCACCATGTGTCATGGGTTATAATATTTACATTGATTAGGGTTATTATGTTCCTGTATGTGGCATATATTCATTTCTCTCATTTCCTCTTCCCTTTCTCTTTCCCTTGTTCCCTTTTATCATTTCTGTATTGTGCAAAATTTGTCCCCCATCCATTTCTATCCTTTTTTCATTTTGTTTGTTCTTTGCATCACTCAAATGAGGGATATCATACAGTATTCAAGCTGCTTGTCTGATTTATTTTGCTCAATATTGTTTCCCAGGTGTATCCATTTTCCTAAAAAGGCCTCAAATTTGTCATTCTTCTCAGCCAAGTAGTGTTCAATTATATATAGTTGTCACATTTTATTTATTAGATTTTATATTCTAGATATTATAATGTGTAACTTTTATAATGTACCTCTGCCTGTACATTGTCTCTTTACTCTATTACTTGAATCTTTCACTGCACAGAAGCTTTTTAAACTGATAGAATCTTATTTGTGGATTCTTCCTGCTATTTCCTCTGTAATTGAAGCTCTTATTAGAAAATTCTTTCCTACTCCTATAACTTCAAGTGTTTTACCTATTTTGTCTTCTAAGAGATTTAATGATTTTTAATGTTTGTATCTTTGATCTATTTTGATTTTAATATATGGTGAGAGATGAGAGCCCAGATTCATTTTCTATAGATAATCAATTTTCTGAGCACTACTTACTAAAAAGGTTATCCTTCTTCCAACACATGGTTTTTGCCCCTTGTCAAAGAATAGAGTTAAATATGTATGGGGAAGTTTCTGTATCTTTAGTTCTGCTCCAGTGATCCATGTGTATGCTTCTGTTTCAGTTTCATGTTATTTTTTTAATCATTATTACTTTGTAGTATTGATTGAAGCCTGGTATTGTGATGCCACCTGCTTTGTTCTTGTTGCCCAAAATTATTTTTCCTATTCAGAGTCTTTTCTGGTTCCATATGAATCTTAGGATTGTTTTCTCTAGATCTAAGAAGTATGCTGGGCCACCTGCTTTCCTCTTATTGTCCTAAATGATTTTTGATATTCAGGGTCTCTTCTGGTTCCATATTGTTTGCTCTAGACCTAAAAGGTATGCGGTTGGTATTTTGATTGGGGTTATGTTTTTATATTGTAAACTAATTATCTTCCTCCTGCTTCCTTATATTTATCCAAGGTTGAAACAAAGAAAACAAAAGAATTTTTTGAAATAATAAAAGTAACAACTGTAACACTTGATTCTTATATTCTTGATTTTCATCTGAGATGTTGCTTCAGATGTCTGTGTATCTTTATTAATGTACCTCCAAAAGGTAGTATAACAGGTTGAGCATTTGTCAAGGAAAATAGCAGTGAAAAGGCTAGAAGTTCCTAAAGTTCTACAATTATTCCTGCTAAGTGACTTGATGTTAAATTTAGAAACAAGTGAAAGGACTGTATGCCCAGAGTATACTGAGGAGAAAGAAAGCTCACTAACTTTCCACTTTGAGAATGATCTCATCCATTGCACTGAAGCATGAGATCATATTAAAGCAATGGCATGCACACTGAAGAAGATTAACAACTGGTGAATGGGCAGGGGGCAGTGACTCTAATACTGTTTCACAGGAGGACAAAACCACTGTCTACTTGGATCAGGTGTTAGAATTGCATCAATAATAGAGAATGCTATATATAGTAGTATATTAGAACTGCAGGATATCTTTTCATTACAGCAAAGAAATCAAAGCTACCATGATTAAAAAGAAAATTCTGACTTGGAAACACTTATAAAATATATTTGCATAGCAACAATCTCCAAAATTAACCCAAAAAACTAAGAACGGCAAGACTTAATGCTGCACTCTCATACCACTAACCAAGTCCAGATTTGATGAAAAATTTTATGCAGAGCATATAATGATTCAAACAATCAAGGATTCTTAGTTTAAAATAAATTTGACATTATCATGCATGGGATTATAAAGTAATGAGAAGGCAATCCATTAAAAGCAACTTAGTGAGTTTCTCTATTATATCATATTGTTACTAAAGAATGAGGAGTAGGATAATGGACATGTCTCAATCACACGGATTTTTGAAATGCTGGATTTCACTAGTACTATATAATAGCCAAGAGACATAGAAGCTAAAGGTCATAAAAGAAATATCTCATGAACTTGAACAATTGATGCATCACATGTAAAATTAAAAGTAGTATTATTTTACCCAGTAAGACATAGGACAAATGGTTGACACTTAGAAGTAGCATTTGTGATTCCAGTGAGAATGCAATAAAAGATTTAAGAGCATTTATTAAAGGAAATATAATACAAAAACTTTACCTAAGTATAATATATTACCACATACATGTTTGGTATCTGTTAAGAAAAAGCAGTCAATGTATACTTAACTGTTAAGGCCCAAAGATGCTAAAGAATACTAGAGTTTAGGCTGCCAACAGAATGAAGCAACTGCTATTTTTTCTATTTGCTTTTAGTTTTATATGTACTCATTTATATTTTTCTATACATTTTCCTTTAGAGAATGCCTCAAATTCTGTAACCAGACCAGATGGACAATTCTAGTTGGATCTCAGAAAACCAGAATGATGATAGGAATGCAGTCAGCAAAGGCTGGGCTTAGAAAGTTTCACTGAGAGCAAAGTCTCTATTGACAATTGAACTAGAGGCTCTGTGTGTTACACTCTGGAAAAAAATGTGTCTACACTATGCCCATGTCATAAGACCTGTTTAATTTTTATTTTATTATTTATTTTTTTGTGGCAGGGATTGAATTTACGACTTCACACTTGCCAGGCAGGCACTGTGCTATAAACTCTGGCTCCTTAAGTCTTAGCAGAAGACTGAGATTTAAAGTAGTAGACAAATTGATCTGGTAGAAGAAATTTTAAGATAGCCCAATATTCAGGCTATAACATGGGTACTGCTGGCTGTTTTGATATAGTTTCATAATGAGTCTCACTAGCAGAACAATTTGAAAAACTTAAATTTTGACCCAAAAGGAACCACATGTAAATTTGGGGCCAAAGATGGTATGGTTGCCAAAGAGACTAGTACCATTAAAATGAGATGATATATTTTGTATAGGGACAGGAAGAACAATGCCTGGAAGGCATCTCTAATCATCAAGACCTCACCTATGACAGGGTCAAATGTGCAAAAATAAATATCTTTCATTTAATAGAAGAGAGGGTTCTCTGCTAACGAAGGCTCTCCCAGAGAATTAATTCTCCTAGAGAATTAATTCAATGTTTTAGCCATTCAGACACTAGCATAGCAGGTCAATAAAGCCTTCGTCTAAGAGGCCCTGACTGCTGCGCCTCCAAACAACAAATCTTGGTGTCATCCAGTTGATGCTGGGTTTACTGGCATGCAGAACGTATTATTGGTGGGATCAGGGAGACTTTCAACCAGATATCAAAGGAATGCCTGGGAAAGTACATGCAGCTGTGGGAATGAGTGCACAGCTACAGTCCATATCCTAGGAAGTTAAAAAAATGTCAGGGATATGGAAGGTTTACTGACAAAAGCTTTAGCCTGAGAATGGATCCACCCCAAGACCATTTTATCCCCCTATTCCTTTATTTTGGAATGGGAATGTTTATTCTGTATCATTCCACCTTGGGCTTATGTAACCTTTTTATTTTTACAGAGATTCATAGGTTACAGTTTACCTTGGGTCTCAGAAAAGAGAGTGGCTTGGACTTTTGAAAAATGTTGAAACTGTTGCCAATTTTGGAAAAGAATTATTGTGTTTATAGTTGCCAACAAGATAGTTGATAGTTTATCATTTTAGGGCATATTATAAACTTGCTATTGTCCTTATCTGAAGACTTAAGTATGGTTTAAGAGATGTATTTGGATGTCAAGTTGACAAGGGTTGAGATGTTATGACTAAAATTTATTGTCAATTTGATCAGATTAGGAAAATACCTAGAGGTTTAGAAAAGCACACTAGTGACTGTGTCTGAGTGGGTCATGAGGATGAGATCTTAGGTAGTTATATATGAGCCTTGGCCTCTTCTTCCTGCCCCTCTTCTCTGCTTCCTGCAGCCATGAACTAATCTGTTTTCCCCTACCATTTACCGATGCCATGATGCTTCTACCAAGGGTTGAAAACTTCAAAATCATGGGCTGAATTAAGTCTCACATTACTTTAATTGTGGGTATGAGGTATTATATCCGAGTGACAGGAAATTTCACTTTATGTATACTCATATTTCTTTTAAATTATGAACATTTCTCTCTATTCATTCCCTTCATCCAAAATATATCACAAAGGTCTCTTCTGCTTTATTAAACTTTTAATAGAAGTAACTTCTGGCTTTTTTCATTCTCTCTATTGTACTTTTTACTGCTTCATTAATTTCTGTATTCATTTTTTCTTTCTATATTTTGTTTTCTGATAGCCTTTAGAATTAGACACAGCTCATTTACTTAAAACATTTTTGAATTTAAATTGGTAATATTAATTTCTAAGCATTATTTTTCTTGATTTCACAAGTTTTCAAGTATAAATTTTTTCTTTGACACTATTGTCAAATGTTAAATATGATTTTTTTTTCCATCTTTTTGAGGCAGGGTCTCATTATGTGGTTCATGCTGGCCTTGAGCTCATTTTGTAGACTAGGCTGGTCTCAAACTTACAATGATCTACCTGCCACAATCTCTCAAATTGTGGGATTACAGACATGTGCCACAACGCCTAGCTTCAAACATGATTTTTTGACCTATGAATATTCATTTACATTTTACAAAATTATCTGTTTTAAAAGTAATTCTCTTATTTTAGTTGACTGTAATGAGTTATGGATATCTCAAGAGTCATTGGTGCTTTCACTCCAGTCATCATGGAAGAACAGCAGCCTTAGCTCTGCGCTACCACATGGCCACGGGCCTCAACAAAGACCACAAGGTGACTAAGGACACGTGTAAACTAAGGCACAGACACTGCTATCACAGTGGCCTGACGAAGCAAATGAACTTCACATGGAACACGACTGTGTGGCATCTCCTCTAAGTGGCGAGCCATGGAGTTGCTCAACATCTTAAAGGGCAAATGGCCCCTCAAGTTCACCAAGAAAAGTGTAGCCACACACATTCATACAAAGAGAAAGCACGAGGAACTGAGAAAAGGTGATGGTCACCAAAAGGAATGGAGTTATTGAGGACTGGACCTCTATCCTATATACAGAATAAACCTTTGCAGATTAAAAAAAAAGAATAGTCTTTATTCTATGGATTACTTTAGGTAAACAGACATGTCTCATATTGCAATAAATGGCAAGTTTAATACATAGTCCATATATTCTTAAGAATAAAAATTATTACCTAATTGCTAGGTGCAAGGATTTCAGGAAGTTAAACTTTTGGTGTTATAAAAAAGCATTGACAGCAGGAGCTGGCATCCTATAAATTATTGGCCTACTGAATATTTTTGACTGAGCTACAATGTTTTCACATTGGAAGAAGTGAAAAATTAGCAAAAGTAGATTTTATTAATCAAGAAAATGACATGAGATTCCCATTTTAATGTCCATACATAAAATTCCATTGGAAATAACCATGCTCATTCATTTAAGTATATCTAAGGCTGATTTTACACCTCCTAGGCACAAATGGCTACATTGTATAGTCTACAAAATCTAAAATATTTACTATTTGGCCCTCTACAGAAAATAAATGTGTATATATCTATACTCCCATGAACTTTCTTTTCTTTAAATTATTAATTACTTCATTACCTATGTTTGGGAAGTTTTCCTTAATTATTTCTGTGAATAGACTTTTTATTTCATTTGTATTTGTTGCTGCATCATCATTTACATATTTTATGCTTAGGTTATAAATCCTCTTGTCATCTTCTAGCCTTTGTATCATTGCTTCCTGGTTCCTTGTTATTTTTAAGAAATCCTTCCTTTCACGATCATATGTTGCAAATCTATGTTCAAGTTTTGAAAGTTTGTCTTTAGTTTCTGTTAAAAGGTTTTGCCAGGTTTCCATGGAGTTTTTAATTTCCTGATATTCTCTTTGGATCTGTTTCATGTATTCTAGGTTTTGTTTATATTCTTCATCAAAGGCTTCTCTCCTTTCTCTGGGTTCCTCTATTCTTTCATTTGTGTCTACTTGAGGATTACCCAGGACTTCTTTTATTAATCTTCT
>PVLA01009701.1:17363-71988 GCA_004027455.1 Hydrochoerus hydrochaeris | reverse complement strand
TCATGGAGGAGGATTTACAAAATTCCTGTGAGACAACTGCCCTGAGACACTGGACAGGCAGCCAGAGACGGGCAACTAGGACACATATGTTACGCCACCGGCCGCCTAAGACAGGCACAGGACCAATTGCTGTCCTGCAGGCCCATGACGGGTAAGGCCTGGTTGGGTTCATATGAAGAGTCCTTGACCCAAGACAGGCACTGTCCTCACAGGGCCTGCCATACTCTTATAAAGTGATAAGGGAGGAGATGTAGGGGGTGGTGTGATAGCTTCACAGCTGCCGCTCCATCTCTCCCTCCTGTGGGCATCCGGTGTGTCTGCTTACATTTCCCAAGCTAATTAAGTAACAAGATTAAAGTGTAACAAAGGTGAAAAAAGTTAATTAACACATATTGTTTAAGATTATCCCTGCCTGGCCCTAAGCCTGGGACGCTTCCCGCTTGGGGTTTTAAGTTACTGCCCAAAGTTAGCAAATATATACTCCAGCTTCTGAAAAATAAAAGAGATTCAGATTCACTCACAGACTGGAGTGCAGTGTCTTCTGTCTCTCACTCACCGACTCCCTGACCACCTTTGGGACCCCTGAGCCCTGCCGCAGCTGGACTCTGGCACCTGTCACCACAGAACAGTGCGTGTCATGATAATCACCAAACAGACTCCTCCATGCTCTGCAGCTCTGCTTGAGGAAGCTCATTCTTTCTCACTTCCAGGCATGGGAACTGTCCATCTAAATGTTCTTCACATAAATGCTGCTTGATGAAAAAAACATAGCGCAGATTATGTCCCACAATTGTACTGCTAATCTTCTGTAATAACGGCGAGTGTTGATTACTGTTTACCTCGTGCAAGGTAAAGGTGGATTCGTGGCTGCAGATGTGCGATTTTGATGGAGAGATGGGGGGCAAGGGCGGGGAGCCGAGCGTGTGCGCTGGATGGGAGAAGTGGATTAGCGGTGATTGGTCCTGATGATTCCAGTCCTCTGCAGGAGGTAAACGCATTAGAAAACCATGTGATTTTCATATTTTAATATTTGATTTGTGAATTTCTGCAAGCGGTAAGTGAGAGAAAATGCAGCAGATGTTATTTCATGTTCTATTTACGAAGCGGAGACAATTCCGGAGACTACAGGGATTATTGGCAGAAAAGCAAAGCGTTTCATTCCAGCTTCTCCTCAGTCACAGCGACAAGAGCATCACCTTCAGACCCTTTGCAGGACACGTCATTCCCAGCTTCTATCTGTTTCTAGGGACGAGCTGGGTAATTACCAAGTCTTGGATGTGAACAGCGGATTAAAGGCACAGGCCAGGACAGGGCTGCATCTCTGCAGAGGCCACTCTGCTCCTGATGTACCAACTGTGCCTCTCTGTCACGGCGGCCACCATTGAGAGGGGCTTTTGCTTCCTCTCCTGTAAACAATGAAGGCCAATCGCCTGTGACAGAGGAGTTTTTATTTGTATTTTTATCAATTCATTTCTTTGGCATCTCAGTCACTGGGCTCAGCTCAGGTCTTCATTCATCTAGTTCTGACCAGTCTCACTTGTTGACCTTTTAGAAAAATACCAAGGTTAGTTTTCTTTCTGTTTGGGTAATTGTTAGTTTTACGTGAGTATTTTCCATAGAAACAAAAACAAAATAGCATCCCCTGTAGCAGGATCCATGCTGGGGCCCGTCTCCCCAGGTGGCCCTGAGAGGACCTTAGTCCTGCATCTCGCTCATAAAGATGAGAAGAGGAAGGCGGCTCCCGGACGTTTCTCTCCAGCGTTGCTCTCAAAGCCCCTGGGGAGGCCGAGGCCTGTGTGCTGGTGGCCGGCGTGAAAACAGGCTCCACGGATCTGACACCGGACAGGCCTGGTGAGCGGCTGTCCCTCCCTCCCGGGCACAGAACCTGGTGCACACAGCGTCCACGTGACCGCCTCTCCGCCTCTCCAGTCACCTCTTCCTGAGGGGATCTTTGATGTCTCTAAGACACACCAGCCTGTCCCGCCCACGGTGCGCAGCCGCCCACTGCCCCCACATCAGGAGCCACAGAATCGAGTCCAGCCGCGACCCTCATTCCACCCACTCGGCTGAAGGATGCCTTAGGGACCTCTGCCCGAGGCTACCCCGAAAGATCATCCTCAGCCACAAAAATGCTCCTGAAAACGGAGGAATTTAAAAAAAAGCATGTCATACTCAAAATTACTTGTATTCCTCCGTCTCACTGTCAAGTGAGAATCCAGAGTGAAGAAAATTATCAACCTCCAGGGCTGCTTGGCTCGGGTCAGAGGTTTGTGGGTGCTGGGTGTGGGAGTTTCTGGCTGGAGCTTCTCACGGGTGCTGCCCTGCCATGGGGCCATTCTCTGTCCAGGAGAAACAGAGATGGAACTGGTTTGAGCGTGGCAAATGTGGTGTGCATGGAGTCGTATCAGAACGGTATCCGTCACCCCAGCTGACTGCCAGGTGTCACATCTCTCACACTGCTGTGCCTGAAAGGGCATCAAATCCCAATTGTCAGTGGGTGTGAGAGAGACTCACTGCTCATCTAGGCTAATGGATGGTGTGCGTGTGTGTGTGTGTGTGTGTGTGTGTGTGTGTATCAGTCACTTTGCTCATTGCTGGGAAAATTTCCCAACCCCAATGACTATACGGAAGCAAGGTCTATTTTGCACAGTTTGTAGAGGTTTCAGTCCACAGTCAGCTGGCCCCCAGGCGGGAAGCATAGCAGAGGGGTAGAGTCGAGGACAGCTGCTCACGGCATAGCAGACAGGAAGCAGAGAGTGAAGGGAGGAGCCAGGGAGGGAGGAGGCCCTTCAGGGCCATGTTCCTGGTGACCCACCTCCAACACCAGTCAGCTCGAAGCCCCCATAATGCAATCACCTTTCAAAAGCCCCACCTTTAAGGTCATGAGAGTTGGGGGACACCAAGATATAAATCATAACAATGTGTGACCATAATGTGAAGTAAGTTACTGCAAATACACTGGATACTTGGATCACCAATGGGGAGGGGGACTGTAAAATTCTTTCAGATTAAAGGTACAAGAAATTCAACCATCAAGCGGAGATACTCCATGTGGTAGTGCATCTGTGTGTCCACAACCAAGTGAGTGTGGACCTCAGTGTAGGGCAGCTTTCTGAGCATCTCCTTTCTAAAATCAGCTCTGCAGAGCAGACCTCCTGCCCCGTCACCTCCTGCTGCTACCAGCTTTGCTGCTAATAGCTCACACCTGTAGCCTTCTCCTGATGCTTCCCCCAGGCGACTGGATCTGCACATGCAAGTGGGTGGAAAGCTCCCATGCCTGTTGGGGAAAGGCAGGTAGACTTCACAGGTCTCCCATCTATGTTTGGAAGTCTCTGTGATCTCAGGTGAACCTGGCTGTCACCAGAAATAAGAGTTTTACTTTGCTTTTCTCTTCCTCTAGCCTAATTTCCTCATTTCTTGTGAGTTTTCTCTAAAGTGCACCTTCTAAAGAAATGATTTAAATAAAAAGCCTGTCTTGGGCTCTGCTTCTGAGAGAACCACACATAAAAAAAAATAGTTATAAAGAATATGTAGAATGTCCCCAGATATCATTTCACGTTATAAATGCAGACAGTGCTTGCCAGGCATTGAGCAAACATTTTAAGAATCTCTCAGTGCTGTGAGCGCTGGCCAGCAGGGGCAATGGGCACTGACTGTCTTGCCGGGGAGACAGGTGTTTTTGTAATTATTTGAGTATTTCATTGCTTTTCACTCATTGTTTTATGATAATTAACAGGAAATTGAACAGTTAATGTGCTCATTCTGAAGACTAGGGTTGTACACAGTCCTGAAACAAAACCATCGTGAATGGAGGGAGAGATGAAAGCCATTAGGTTTGTACGGAGACGGCAAGTCGTTAGCCTCTGCCTGATGGAGTCAAGCTGTGAGAGCGGAAGGTGATGAATTGTGAAGGAAAGAGACAAAAACAGAGAATGGAAACGTAGGTTGAACATACAGCATTGGGTATTTTGCCCCAAGGAAAAAGAAACGAAGGATTTTAAGTCTCCTTTTTAAAAACATTTTGTTTTAAAATGTTGAAGTGTTTGAGGTGGATGCAGATAATGACATGGAGCCAGGCAACTGCTTCCCACTGGCAGGATAAGAATCCAGCGGACTGGGAAAAGGAACAGGAGCGTGGTCAGCCTGGGGATCGCACCCCATAAGACCCCCAAGTAGCTGCCACTGGCCCTGTGGACAGCTAGCGAAGGGGTCAGCACTGTAACTGGGCACTGTGTCACTCAGCCAGCAGAGGCCCCAGGCTGCTTTTCCTGCCAAGTGGTGCTGGATTCCCTTTGGGGGAGCTCTGCTCCGGGATTCCCATCTGGCCAGCAGAAGTCTTCAAAGAACAGTACTGTGGCCAGAGCTCCCCACCTTGCTTCTCCTTTTACAGAGGCCAGAACTCCACCGCAGGGCACTCTGAGGCCCCAGCCTCCTCCTGCTCCTTCAGAAAGCCATACATCTACCAGGTTGTGGCTGCCTTACCCTTGAAAACCCAATGCGATTGTCTCTATCACAAAGATTTTTTAAGATAAAGTAACTCTATGTGTGCAAAATGCCTACTAAGCACTCAATGGCTGTTCCTTCCATCCAAACACTTGGTTATGGGCTATTGCCCCCAAATAATCTCCAGGGTGTTTTATGAATGGTATAATTCGTGGAAGTGAGAGGGCAGAAACCAATCAGAAAATCATTTGGATATATAGTGAAAGAAAGACCCTTCCCTGTGTCACACAACTCATGTTTTCCTCCTTTATCTCTAAATTACAAAAGATCTGGCTGCAGAGTGAATATGCACTATGCATTTTCTTTCCAATTTTCAGTCTTGGCAAGAGGAGAGATTGTTAAGAAAAGATTCTTTCTTATACTAAACTGGAAATGAATAAGGAAGGAGCTACACAATCTCCTACTAATCTGCCACCAGATTTGTCACATTTTTGTTAAAGTACATAAAACTTCAATTGAGGAGAGGAGACGTTATCTATGACATGTCCCAATATTCTGGCCATAAATATTTTCAAAGGCCACAGCTCATAGTGTAGGGACTCCGAGGAGAGGAGACCAAAAATCTCTGAGGCACAGAGAAGGAAATTAGAAAGGAAGTAAAAGCTTTTGGAACAGAAGAGATTAGAAGATGCAATGCTGGAGATGTCCAGAAGTGGTGGTGACAAGCTGAGGCAGTGTCCTCACAATGCGCCGCCCCAATTCCCTTCTCTAGCTGAAGCTCTGACTCTGATTGGTGGCCCGCAATTCCCACTTAAGCTGCTCCTGTTATTGCCTTTCCCTGAAGAAAGCTGCCTCGCCTCCTCTCTACAAGATCTGGGTCGTCCCATGCTTGGTTGACTTGACAGTCACTGAGAAGAACCTGTCCCAGGTCAAGAACTCTCTGCAGCAATAGGCCTTGGTCACATGAACATAGTTGCTGACCTTCTCCTCTGTCCATTCCCATTTCCAGCCCTCAGAGAAGGGTACTGTGGCCAGTACTGATCCCCAATAGAGTCACTGCATGTAGAAAGTGATGCCAAATTGAGATGCCAGCCGTGATGAACAATAGCCCAAGATAGATTTGCTCAGATTTAATAAAAGCAAGCAGCCACTGGTACATCAGGATTTGAGCAAAATTTTTTTTTATTATGAAAAGAACAAAACCAAATGAGAAAGGAAACAAAACAGGGTCATTCAAAACAAAAGAATGGACATAGCACATGATTAAAACCACAATGAAAGGTGATCTACAATGGTTAATATAATGTCTCTTGTTATCTTCAAGAACTGTCTTTATCATCAGGCATAGTAAAATTGAACATATCAGTACAGAGCCATATCAATAAAAACAAAACTTTGAAGACATTATAGGACTTCAAAAGCAGGTAATAGTCAAACCAGAATGGGTATCATAGTGAATCTTGTCCTCTTCAGAGTAGTGGCCTATACTCTCAGACTTGATGGTATCAAACATAACAGATTTGAATAAAATCAGTCAAGACAAGACAGCAATCTAACAAATCAGATTCAAATAAGGTCAGTCATAATAAGACAGTGTAAGTAATACAGAACTTCTAATTAAGTTAATCAGAAATTAAGGATGGTTACCATAGTATATCCTGATATTTTTGGAATAGCTGTCTGTCCCCTCAAATCTAGTACAACTAGACAGACTGGAGCAGAATATAACCAAACTAAACAGAGTGATGTGAACCATGTGGGTTTCAAATCATGATATACTATTAACAATGTTCTCTACCTTCCTTTTTTAGACAATTCCTCCTCTTTCATTTTCACAGAGTGCATTATACATTTTGGATCCCACTAACTATTAACTCCTCTAGTTTTTAGATTAGGGAGGCAAACCCGCTATTTACCTAAGTGGTTCTGAACATTTTTACCCCAAGCTTGATCTCAAATTGTATTAAAGGAATACACCCTAACCCTACAAAAGCCTCAAGGTTTTCCTTCCTTGTAGCTGAGTAGTTCTCCACTGCACAAAGTTGTCATGTCTTTCCAACCCATCTGCAGCTGCTGGATGAGCCGCCCCTATTTCTCTCTGCTTCCCTGTCACATAGAGCATTATTTTCGCTTTTTTGACTTTCAGTCCATAAACCCCTTTCAGATTGATTATATTTCCTACACTGAGCATCTCGGTGGACCCTATCTCCTGATCTACCCTGCCTGTGTTTCTCTTTGTTAGTGTATCAGTGCCATCTGTGTTAGAGATTATAGCCAACCTTCCCTGCCTCATCTCTGATATGCTATTTTTCTGCCACTGGTTGTCTACTTTTCCCCTTCATTCCACTGTCTGCCCCATTCATTAAGGCCTCTCTGCCACTGTTCTTGAAACTCTGGTGTTTTTTTTTTTCTCTGTCTAGAATGTACTTCAATATTTTTTTCAGGGTTGGATTGGTGGTCATGAACTCCCCCAGTTCCTCTTTGTCATGGAAGCATCTTATTTCTCTATTAATTTGGAAAGATAGTTTTGCAGAGTATATCAATCTGGGTTGGAGGTTATTTCCTTTCAGGGCTTGGAATACTTCACTCCTTGCTCTTCTTGATTTGATGGTTTGTGTTGAGAAGTCTGTCATGATTTTGATGAGTTTTCCTTTATAAGTGATCTGTTTCTTTTCTCTGACAGCTTTTACTATTCTTTTCTTGTGTTGAATTTCTGGGATCTTGATTATTATATGTCTGGGTGTAGATCTGTTTTGGTTGTAGCTGGCTGGAGTTCTGTATGTCTCATATATCTGAATATAATTTCCTTTTCCTGTGCTTGGAAAGTTTTCATTAATTATTTCTGTGAATAGCCTTTGTATTTATTTGTGTTTATCCTTGCTTCTTCACTCACATTTTTTTATCCTTAAGTTATAGATTCTCTTGTTGTCTTCTAGCCTTTGTATTGTTACTTCCTGTTTCCTTGTTATTTTTAAGAGATCTTTCCTTTCATGATCACACATTGCAAACCTGTCTCCAAGTTTTGATAGTCTGTCTTTAGTTTCTTTCAAACAGTTTTGCCAGCTTTCAATGGAGCTTTTAATTTTCTGGTAATCTCTTTGAATCTGTTTCATGTATTCTAGATATTTTTTATATTCTTCATCGTGGGTTTCCCTCCTTTTTCTGTGCTGCTATATTCTTCCATCTGTATCTTCTTGAGAGGTCTTAGCATTTCTTTTATTAATCTTCTCATATCTTGCTTTACTTGTATTAGTTTTTCTGTCTTGAGTTCTTCTATAATGT
Organism: Hydrochoerus hydrochaeris; assembly: GCA_004027455.1. Classification (NCBI taxonomy): domain Eukaryota; kingdom Metazoa; phylum Chordata; class Mammalia; order Rodentia; family Hydrochaeridae; genus Hydrochoerus; species Hydrochoerus hydrochaeris. Next base: position 64,263 of record PVLA01009701.1, on the reverse strand, counting down.
CATGAAGATATTTCTTAATGTCAGCTGATGCTGCTTCTGAAACTGCAGGATTGCTGCCTTCAATCTCTTCTGTGTTTACCTCTCCTGGACCCATACTGTTTGGGTTGGCAGCTGGAGACATTTTTTTGTTTCTTTCTCTTGGCATGTTTCTGGTGTCTTCCAGACAGGTGTACAGTGGAGGCCCCAGGCCCTTTCTGTATTGGTTATGGTTACTCTGAAGTGTGCTGGCTAGGGATTGCTGCCCTCTCCAGTTTGCCATTGATCACTGAGGAACAAGCAGGGATGGTGCAGGCTGGTCCCTCCCCTCCAAGCAAGTAAACTACTGGGGGTTTTCTCCACGTTTGTGGGTGCTGTGTGGACAGAACCAGTTTGAGACAGCTTCAGGGGCAACTTCCTACCTGGCTCTTGGGTCCTGCACAGGGGCAGAATGCAGTCCAAGCTATTCCCACCAATCTGCTCCTTACCAGGAGTGGCCAGCTGAAGCTGCTATGGTTCCGGATTCAGGCCCATCCCGCCCGATTTCAAGATGTCACCCAACTGGTCACTCCCTACCATGGGAGGACCAAATTCCGGGCACTCACCACGGGTCAGTGCAGATCTCAATGCCTGCTCCATTCTCCATTGTGATACATCCTCCCACCAAGGTCCTTGGGCTCACCAACTCCCAACTTCAGTGTGACTTCGAGTTGGACCAGCTCCAGTGAGAGCTCATCTGGCTCCAGCCTTCTGTCCGCATTTTTCTTTTCTTTCTTTTTTTTTCTTTTCCTTTTTCCTTAGTTTCTTCCTGGGTTGTGAGAATCTCTCTCCTCTCATCTGGTCTTCTCCATGGTGTTAAATTCTAGCATCTGAGCTGTTTCTCTCAGAGAGGTCTCTACCTTGCTACTTATCAATCTGCCATCTTGTATCATCCAATTTGAGCAACTTCAAGGATAGATGTTTCAACATAAAAGAGACGTGTACTCTGGGGCCTAAGTCATTTTCTCAGGTCAATGAAGGTGAATTAAAGAACTCTCCTGTTGTGGTGGATCTAGAATGTTCCCAGAAGGCCCATGCACTTATAGGTGGGGCTTTTGGAAGGTGTTTGGATCAGAGGGCACATCACTGGGTTGATCCCTGAATGAGTTCATCACTAAAGTGCTGCTAGGACAGTGCATGGGCTGGATAGAGAGGTGGTCACTAGGGTGCGACTTTGGAAGGTACGTCTTCCTCCCAGCTCTTCCCTTTGCCCTCTGCTTCCTGTCTGCCACGGGCTGGGCAGCTTTTCTCCACTATGACCTTCTGCTATGATGTTCCTGCCCTGGAGGCAGCTGACCATGTTTGACTCTTCTGAACTAAGAGCCACGTTAAAATTCTCCTCTTTAAGTTTGTGGGTGTTTGGTATGGAGTCCTCTCTCCAAGAAAAAATAGCAATTAATCTCTCATGAGAAAAGCTATGTGGATAGCAATGTCTGGTGTGATTCTGTGTCTCCTGCCTATTTTATGAAATGTCAACATCATCTGTCCTTGAGACAGACCTGGGGTCTGCCATAGACGTCCGCTCACCACTGTTATTTCTCCTTTTCTCTCATATTTGGCTACTGCCACGCCTACCTTCAGAACTGTCCTTTGCCCAAGGCCAGTTCACACCACTCCAGAATGAAATGCTGTCTACTGAAGCAGCATCTCCTTCACCAGACCTTGCAGTTGTTAAATATTCAAGGGGGCAAAAAAAAAAATGCACAAGGGAGAGGGGTGGAGGGGATGGACAAGAAGCTGACAAAGAGCTAAACTTAATTGTGACCCTACATCACATCACTTTTAAAATGAAAACTTACCACACATCCCTTGCACACATTCTGGCTTGTGTTTTACCGTGGGTGAAAATGTGGGAGCGCTGGGTGGCTAATGTAACTTCATCTGACGAGAAATCCACGGGGAATGGAGGGAATTCTGAGGAGCTGTGCTGTCTGTAGGGAAGAGAGTCCCTCAGGGTGGCAATGGTTGTAAGAACAGGCACTTATTCCTTGCCAGGTTAACTGGCCCAGCAGCTTCTTAGCAGTGGTTTGAGTGTTCAGTGGCAGCAGTGATTCTCTAACAGGGAAAAACAGCACCGGAAGTGATCTTGGTGTACACGGAGCCTGGGGTGATAAAGGCCTGTTTAGTTGACTTACAAGGCCATGCTACTTACATTTATTGAGCAACCGTGGTGTGTCAGAAACTTCACATGTATCACTTACTTGTTCCTCCTAGTGAGCCTTTGAGGACTGTGCCTGTATTTCCTGATGATACAGATGTGGGGAAAATGCTCACAGGTGAAACGTGGCCTGGGCAAAGTCACAGAGCTCTTAATGTCCTCCTTGTCCTGTAAAGACACAGGCAAGGAGGAAAGTACCCTTGTCCCAGTAAACAGAAGGCTGGGGGACACTCAGCATGTACAACAGCCTGAGCTGTATTTGTAACTGGTGAAAATTAATCGATATCATTTTATCATCCAGCCTCCTCTCTCCCAAAGGGTGTAGGAAGCTCTGTGAAATCAGAAAGCACTTTCCCTGCAGCATTGGGCAGAGCCTAGAACAGAAGGAATACTCGGTTCACAAATATGTGATGATGACTGAAGCCAATGAGAGAGAAATGCCGATGTAAAATCGGGAAACTTTATCCCTCGGCCTCCCAATTCTTATATACCTTGTATATCGAATTCACCCTTTTTTGGCAAAAGCGTGTGTTGTCTAAGGAATGATTTGGACTGTAAGGTGAGAATATTGAAAGAAGTCAATGTTCACCAAATGACTTCCAAATGAGGCCCTTTGAAACCCAAAACTGAAATAAAAGCTTTGAAGGAGAAGTATTTTTTGATACTCAAAAAATAAAGGCCTAGAATAATTGATTTTCCTGTAACACTGAGAGTCAATACAAACTTTGTCAGAGCTGAGTTATGGAAAAATCTTCAGAACTAGGATAAGATTGCAAAAGAAGAAGGCAAGGCTCTAAGATAAGATAGACTGAGCGGTTTCAATAAACGTGTAATTAGAATGCAAGCTTGAAAAAAATCGAAAAATGCTAAGGCAGGGAAGGAGAAAGGAAGAAAGAGCAGGAGAGAGAGGCAATATTCAAAGTGATCGAAACACCCAGACTATATTTAGATTCAAGAAGCACAAAATCCCCAAATATGGTAAGATAAGAAATCTTCACTTAAGATACAAAATACAGAAGCTGAAGAACATCAAACAGAGATGGGAAAGTCCCATAAGCTGCCAAAGTGAAAATACCAGTTACCTGCAAAGGAAAACCATTAAATTGACAGCTGATATCTCCACAGCAGCACTGGAAACCAGGAATAAAGCTGGAATGACATCTTCAATATGGTAAGAGAAAATAACCGTCAAATTAGAATGCTAACCTTCCTGAGCAAATTCATAAATGAGCCAAAATTGCAGTTTTCCTAATAACAGATTCATAGACTACCCTTCAAGTAAAGTGCAAGTCACACTGAAAATGGGGTGTGAGAAACTCTCTTCCCCCTAAATAGTAATCATGGGGGCCAATCTGAATAGACCAGAACTGAATACAACAAGCCCAATTTGGGGGCTTTGATGTTTAATTTGGAGCTTTGAAATAACATTTATGATTCATTTAGTCTCATCACAGGAGTTTTAGGTTTTATTGCTCCTGTCACAGGTTGTCAAAGGCTTAGTGGGCTGAAGCCACACAAATTTATTATATTGCAGTTCTGTTGGTCTCACGCCAGTATCAGGGTGCAGGCAGGGTTGTCACCCGGAGCTGAAACTCTGCGGAAGTAGAATGTCATCTTCACAGTTTCCTGGGATTAGGGCATGGTCATTCTTGGAGACCTCTTATTCTGTCACAACCGTAGGCTTCTAATTCTGTTCCCCAGTTTTTGTTATACAGTCAACAAAGTCCAATCATACAAATGTTTTCTGTCTTTTTGCTTGTAACCTAATTTATAAGTTAAAAATGAAACAAAAACACTAGTGGAAAAAAATAGCTAATCAGAAAAGCAGCTAAACCTATTTGAAAGGTATGGGTTAGCTTTTTCAAAAGGTAAGAATAGATTCCCACGAGGGGCCAGCAATTCTACTCTTAGGCATTCATCCAAGAGAAGTGAAAACATACGTTTACCAAATGATCTTTACATGAGTGTTTGTAAAAGCTTTATTTATGGCAGCCAAAGTTAGAAACAACCCAAATTCAAAAAAAGGAACAAGCTGTTCATTCACTCAACGACATGGGTGAATCATAAAATCATTATGTTGAATGAAAGAAACCACGTAAATAGACACAAAGGAACTCATCCTACATGACTCACTTACATGCAGCCCCAGGGAGGCATAATTACTCATGATAGAAAGGGCTGCGAGTGTGTCTGGGGTTCACCGCTTGCTCAGCATGCTCAGGGCTTGGGGGTCACTCCGTCACTCTGTAAACAACAACAACAACAACAACAACAACAGATGATAAAAATAACAATGCTCTGGCCATAGTGGAGGTGAAACAGTCTGCTGAAAGCAGTGGGGGAAGCTCTGGGCCTGTGCGGGCGGCGGCCACACAGCACAGGCGGTGCTGAGCGCTTGGAAGCTAAGTGCCACCGCAGTTTCCACCAAAGCTTGGAGCCACCAAGGCAGCATCAACACCTCAGACTCCTCCTTCCTGCGCCGCGTGGCTCCTTCCTTCGCTCTCAAGTTTATTCCCAGGGCTGCTGACCGTGAGTCAATTTACTTTCAGGGAAGCAATAAAAGCCACATACATTTAATTTTGGACGGAAACAAATTACTCACATGCCCAACACCAGCCAAACATGTACGTTATCCAGGCTGAAGCTTTTTGTGTTTGTTTTCAGAAACACAAGTGTGCTTGGGGAACAAAGGCCCTCGCCCTTGTCTTGCGGGCTGACGCTTTTTGCATTTCTCGCCCGAATTTATCATCCGAGATAAGCGCACTTATTGTCATTTCATTTTAAAAGTACTTAATATTGTTTGGAGCTATTACATTAAAATGCCAAAATTTAGAAAAAAATAACCTTTCATTAACCAGCAAAGTATTAAAAGTAGTCATGTGACACGTATCAAATTTCTTTCCATGCACAAAAGCACAATTAAACGAATTAAACAGCAAACATCGGCACCTACTGATAAATCAATGTTTTTTTTTGCTTCAGGTTCAAGGCAAAACTAGAAAAACTGTGGCCATAAAATCAACCTACTTGTATAGATCCTCTCCACACAAACGTACTTTATACACAGTAAGAATTTGATGGTGTTTGCTGAAGTGAGCTGAATCCACATTACCACCCACACAGATACATATTTCAGATGATAGTGAATTTTAAAACATTAAAAAGTCATCTTTGGACTGAGAGATCCTTTTCTTATTGCCAGAGGAGAAGAATCAAGTCCCTGAAGCCACATAAACTCACGAGCCGGCTTTCACTGCTGCCTGACACAGGGCTATGTGCAGTGTCTGTCTCTCTCTGCCCAGACGTCTCAGTTGGTCGAACAGGACTCCAGTCTTTACGAGGAAGGATTCATCCTCTGCCTGGAGAACATCAGTTTAAATTTGTTTACAATAGAGAAACTTCTCCCGCCGACCCATCTGTTTGTACAGTTTTCTCCAAGATTGGAGAGAAAAAAAAAAAAACGACCTCAGAGAGGCTGCTCATTCCACTTCGTTAATTAAATCTGTGCTGTCTTACATGGTTATGTTGAATGACATTTACATTTATTTTAATCTAGGGAGTTCCTATGTTTAATAAATACCTAAATGAATCCGATCTGACTGACTTGGTGGCGGTGTCACACAGTATCTTTTAGAGAATTTGCCAAGACCGTGGCTTCGGTAAGGAGGTGCCCTGTTCACAGCCTGGCACCGGGCTGGCTGGCAGCCCGTGAGGCCGACACTTCCCACCCGGGTCCAGCATTATCAGGTAGGGCTCCGGGGATTCTCTAAAACACAAAATAGCACCAGGATTCCCTGGAGCACCTTACGATCAAGCTCTGTGCTTCCGGTTAGTCCACTCTACACCCTTCCACTGGCAGGGAGGAGCTGCGTGGGACACCTGCAGCTGAAGCCACCGTCGGGTGAGAAACTCTCTGAAACTCTGCGCTGAAAATGACGTTCTTCTTGGGCTCAGTGGCTCACACTGTCCTTCTCCTTCCCCATTTGTGTGTGACCCGAGTCTATGAATGGTGACTTATATGTAGCCAGATATTGATGGACGCCCGTATACACAAAGAGAAGAAATAAACAGAAGTATCTCAGCTCAAGAAGGGGTGTGTGTGTGTGTGTCCCTCATTTAGAGCTAATGAAAAACTATTTATGAGATAATCTGAGGTGTATAAAACGCTGTGGCCTCAGAAATCATGCTTTTAAATACTTAGCACTTACCCATTGTGTGCTGCGTGCCAGGCACTGCACTAGGCCTGAAAAAGAATACAAAATACACTAATGACGATGTAAAACCAAGTCCACCCTAGATGGCAGCCAGTGTGTTTTCGCAGGGATTGACGTATTTCCTTCTGGAGTGACTGAAGTGTTGGCAGTGGAAGTAGAAACCCAGGGTCATGACCAAAGGCAGCCTGTCCTTGGTCACTCATCTCCTGGCTGCAGAAGTTGGTGATCAGTAAATAACTGCAGGTTGCCTCACAGGGTGAAGGCGGTGATGAGAAGTCACCTTCCAGCGGCAGGATGGCTGCTGTAGTCTTGTGGGTGTTGCTCTGTAGCATTTCTCTCTTACCCCACTCCCAACAGGACACCCAGTGTGGAGTTACCCAGCATGCAGTCAGCAGGCAGGTGCTCTTGGTATCCTTTGTACAGATCTTCCTGTGCTAGTAGTCCCTGAGCTCGGGTTTCAGGTTTGTAACCTACGTTCCTGTGGCTGTCTTCCTAATGAAGCAATTTTCCTTGGCAGCTGGATCTTCCTCTGGCATCCGGGACAGAAAGTTCTGACTGCCTCACGGCTCGGTGGTCTTGCTCCATTTCATGACTGCCATTCTTTCGCGTTCACCTTGACTCATGGTGCAGGTTCTTGATTTGGAAACTGGCTCCACTCAGGAGCACTGGGAGGAGCATCTTGGGTTCTGTGTTTCATGCTGGTCTCATCTGAGGTCACATAGTTTGCATGAGATCATAAAAAAGAAAAAGCCCAAGGAAGAAAACTTTAGCTAAATCCAAGTGGTCAATTTAGAAGCTCAGTATTTACATGACAAAGGTCAACATCAACTACAGAGATCAGAAGGTCTAAACAAACATCACAAAATAAAACAGGCACAGGGCCAGGAGTGAAGCAGGAATAAGGAAGGAGGGTCTTTGGCTTCAGGCTGTTATAATACTGGTTGAGTACTGACTGTTACCTGCCATGTTGGCTACATCAAAATCACTTCTAGTTGGTCCTTTTCCATTTGTGCTCTCTAAAAGCCTGAACTCAATCCTTCACCACATCACCGTAGCTAAAATTTAAGATTAGTCACAGAAGAAATTCTATTTCTTGACCTCACATGTGATATAAAATCCAGTTCCTTAATAGCAGCATAATTTTACTGTGGAAGTAGAGAGTGCCCTGCATGGTATCTTGTCTGGCAATCCCTGCTGGGCCAAGCACACCGCCTTCCTGTCTGGGTGAGGATAAACCATGCAGCCCTGCTTCTATAAGTGAGCCCGACGTATGAAGCAGAAATATTAAATTTCATCCCAATTAATCACTCCGTGCTTAGGATCTTTTTCTATTTTTGTTGTTCTCCTGCTCGATCCAGTTCTTCTAACAACTTATTTGGGACCATGAGTTCCACCTTCACACTGGTTCCTCATCCACAAAATGTGCTTTAATTCTCTCTAGTGCTTACTCAGTTTCCTCACTGGGAAGGCGACTTGTCCCTAATAACTGGAAAACAAGTTTTGTTGAAGAGTATTTTTAGGGAACAAGCATTCGCTTAGCAATGGGGTGCGGGGGAGTGCGCGGGAGATGTGAAAAGGTGTATCTCCTCCTCTGTGGTCTGTTCTGGACATCCTTCTATGGTTAAAAATTAAAATTGAAACAACTTAAAATTGAAGAAATCACCTTTACTTTGCTTCTTTAACTTTGGCGCTCAATCAGAAAAGGCTGAATTTGCCTGATTATGCTAGAACTTCTGCAGTTGAACTCAGAGGATGTCTACTGAGTGCTGTGGGCTGCTTCCCACTGTCTTGAGTATGTAACTAAAATCCGTATGATTCTATCCTTCAAGTAATTTGCAAATACATATGTTTTGTGAAAAAATTTAAACTGCAACAAGTCAGAGAAAGAACCCATATAAGTACATACACAGGGGCTGTAGGCTGTGGGAGAAAGGATACTAATATTGGAGACATCATGGCAGATAACCTGGAAAAGTTCAGAGTCCTGCTTGACCTGAAGGGCAGGTTCCATGACAGGGAACATGGTGAAAGTATTGGCTGTGGAGGACCAGCATTATCAAAAGTGCTGGCATGGTATTCTACTTGTCCTAACTGCTGTCCTTTCAAGTAAATTTAAAAAATCATCTCAAAGCAATAATGTCTTCTGTCTCTTCAGGATAGCTGAGTACTGATTGATGGCCTTTTCCTCCCCTGAACTAAAGCTACACGTAATCAGAGGTCCAGATAACCCAAACACAAGCGGACCTGAAACAGACCCATGGATTTCTGCAGACCGTGAATAACCAAAGTGGAAAGGGCAGGACAGGGTTCAGAATAGTCTGTAGAAACACGTCCGGCTCATGCACTGTTCCTCAGAGGAAGATCAGGGAGCCTCTGCAGACCTCAGCAGACAGTGAAGAGGGTGAGGAAGAAGCACATCTAAGAATCCCCCAGCTACATGATTTGTTTCAGCCCCAGAAAATACCATGGAGCCTTCATTCTAATAAAGCCCGGGGATGCTTCGCAGACGTGTGGGCAAAGTCCCTCAGGGGCAGGTCACCATCCCGAAAGACTGGTGTGGGCAGAGGAAGAGCTGTGTGTGGAAACACAGACCTCCCAGGACAGGAGGGAGCGAAGCCCAGGAGTCAAGGACCGCTCTGGGCTATGCAGTCAGCACTTGGAGAGGAGGGACTGGAGCTCCACACCAAAACTGGGATGAATTAATATATTTATAAGTTGAATTTTAATAAACTATTATTACTCCAAATTCAACCACATAACCAGAATGCAGTTCAGCCTGGCTGTTAGCCACTGTTAATACCAGTACTACTCTGGTTGTCTCTAAACAGCTCTTAGAAACTCCTTCTCTGTGCTATCAAAGAAATTGGAATTGGTGAGCTGAGTCAATCTTTCCTGGAAGATCCTGGATTGACAGTAGGCAAAAATAAGCAAAAAAAAGAAAACCAAAAAGCCCTTTCAGAGAATGATACTTATGCAAGATATAATTGTAGGTTGTGCCACATATTATTTAAAATAATTTTCAAAAGAGTTGAAAGAATATTTCTCTTTATCTTTCACTTTTCTTAAAAAGAGGAACTTTCTTGGGCATAACCTGAAGGAGCTTCAGTGCTGTTACTTGTCTTAGAAGGATTCTAAAAATTCTTATATTATTCCCATGATAGCATATTTATTAGGTACTTCAAAAAAGGCTATATTTTTATTCTCATATTTAATTCCTGGAGGCTTTATGTGTTCAATATAACCACTATACTTCTGAGAGTCTAGATGTTTGTGAAGGTGACCAGCCTTAAAAATAGGTCTGCCTGTATGCTGTAATTCTAATTTATCCTGTGCCTTTGAAGTCAACATATTTAATTTCTCTGTCTGTCTCTCCTCTTTTTTGCCTTCTATTATCAATTATCAAGCGTAATTTTAATCAGAGAAGCAGTGATGACTTTTTATTCTTTACATTCCTCAGCTGTTTTAAAATAGAAATATATAATTCTAAGTCTCTTAAAAATGAATCGATTTTATTTTATATATAAATCCAACAACCAAACTATATCAATGAGCCTCTATCTAGAGTATATTATTTTCCTTGAAAATTTCTTTCAAAAATGGCAGTAAGCATAGTACCTGATCACTTGGACTTTTCCCTCTTCACAGGATCAATAATCCTCTGCAGAGAGAAATGAGTCATGAAATTTAATGGCAGTTCATTATAAATTTCTCAAAAATACCAAGTTTTCCTAAGAAAAAGGTCTTATATCTTTGACCCAAATGTTCACTTTTAGAGAAAAAAATGTATTTAAGATGTTCCAATGACACTTTTAGTTTAAGAAATCTGACTGACCTGCTCTTTGAGTATACAGGGATTCTTTAGAATCATGATGGTGTTATTCACTTCCTCCTCGATTACTAAATGATTATTGGATGCCTGCTATGAACAGAGCATGATAAATAAATACATTTTTTTAAGTTTTAGGGTAATTGTCCAATGAAATGAATTAGGTAGAAGTGATATTTGTTTTTGATGTAGAATTCTCTTTATCATTTACCCCTGTCGAACATCAGAAGTATTTACCCTGTGGAATATTTCAAGTATATAGTCCATTGGTTATCAAAGTCTAAATTCTGGTGGGCTATGCAGAAAATGAAGCGCTGCATAGCTTTGCTTCTCTGTACAAAAATGTGAATAAGTACATCTTGATAAAGAGATGAAAGGTAGAATGAAGGCATTCAACACAGTCTCTTATATTTTAAATTGCAACATAAGGGAAATAAATATCACAATTCTTTTGAGAAAATGATAAGGAAACCTGATTCCATAATACAGCACTTTTCTTGCAGCTAAATTTAAAAGACCTGAGGCAGACAAAAAGGCAGAGATGTGCCGGGAGTATAAACAAGATAAAGACTGTTTTTATGCACTGGGATCTGCAGGGAGAAAGTGCAACACCACGTCCATGGATTCAGGCTGAGGATATTTCTGCCTTTCTTGTTCTGGGCAACAAAGGATTCCATGCCAGCAGCCTGACAGTAGAAGTGGTCAGGAGTTTGGTGCTTTTATCTCAAAATAATATGCAAAAGAAATGCAAAGCACACTTTAAAAAAATCTGCACACAACTATATTCAAAAGGCTATCACTTCTTATCCTTTTGGTGATACTATATAATAGGTTTTAATTAAATATTACTCCCCCTGAAATCACCCTTTATGTTTATGACTAAGAGAGCTTGAGGAAGAATAAAGGTCCACTGAACAGGTCAGTTTCAGACTCCTCTGACATTTATTCATAAATCGTTACCTGGAAAAATACGGAAGGGTCTCAACTTCACACTTACTCAATGATACATGTGCATGGAGGGGGCTCCAAAGTCAGCTGTGATTAGCTCTGTCACCATTGTCCCCGGAGACTAAGTCCACACTGACGTCATCTCCCTTTCTCTGGCAGCCCAAGAAGCTCTTAAAAACAAACAGCGTTTGGCTGGAATATAAATTGTCAGAAAACCAGAATAAAGCATCGTGTCTCTCAAGAATAAAGAGAAGCTGGCAGTTATATCTCAGTTATTTCTCTGCATCTTCAGTCTTTGAACACGGCAGGTTTTGACAGGGTCACCTGCTCTCAAGTGTGTTTTCTCTGTTCCCAGGCACTGGTTTGGAAACTGAAAGTTTAAAACTTTCTTACCATTTTCTCTTTCCCTGGTTCTGATTAGAATCCTTCCAGAGCCCTGTGCTTCTTCCTCCTCTGGGATTCTGACTTTCAGAAAATGGAAATGCCAAGACAGTTAAGTTGAACAATAGGAAGTTTAGTTAAACAAGAGTGTCTGTGTGTGTGTGTGTGCGTGTGTGTGCGTGCACGCGATGCATGCATTTATGTGAGTGTGTATCTACAGGGTGCTGGGAGAAAGGCTCTTTTAGCACAGTTATCTAATAAACATGACTAATACATACAGTGCTCATTGGAATCACATTTTCCAGGTGGAGTTTGTAGCTACCTCTGACACTAGGAGTTTCTTTTCACCCCAGGCAGCTCTCAGAATTCACTCACTTGAATGAATAATGACAGCTAACTCTTACAAGGAGCCGGTGGCCTAGTGTTTCATGCACTTCTATGCCCACCTTTAGGTAAGATCTCTACAGGCTGGAAGCTATGATTGGGCTTCTGACTTCACAGCTGAGGCAGAAGACAGGCAGCCAAGTTGCACACCTGACTCCAAATCACAAAGCCAGGATGGAGATGGAGTCAGTGTTTGAACCTGGTGGTGATTCTAACCACCGTAACATCCTGTCTCTAACTCTACCCTCAGTGTGTCCTCTGATTAGCATGTCTCTCCTCTGTTGTCTTCATTCCTGCTTTTCTTCCTTCCACAAATACATAACATTGACATGAATATGTATATGTGGATATGCATATGTCAGCATATCCATACCTAAGAATTTCCTTTAGAAAAGAAAATTCTTTGTCTGCTTGTGGGGTTACATAGTAAGCCTGTGGGTAACTGGAAGCAAGAACAAGACAAAGCAAGGACTCTTCCTTTGTTTTTAGTTATCTTGACATCAAGAGAGAGGGGACAAGGTGAGAGCAGGCAGGGGCCTGGGAAACCAGCTACTGACTGCAGACTCCTGGGGGGTCGTACCGCGGACTCTGCAGTCCCTTCCACAACGCTCAACAAACCACTTCAAAAAACCTCAGAGCATGTTTATCCTGATGGAAACACTGGAAGACCTGAGCTGTGTGCCCAGAAACAGCAGACGGGAGACCAAAGGACCAGGAGGAAGAGCCCAGGAAAAGCGGGGGGAAGTAGGGTTCAAAGGCACCAAGTCTGGGGGGGACTTTGCTTTTCAAACACGAACATAGCAAACTTCTGGACCAGCTCTGAACACGTCCCCCGGGGTTGAGCCCCAGACCAGTATCTTAGTTTCCCTCTGTCTCTTCTCCTTCCACCTCCTGCCGCCCTCCTCCCTCCCCTCCCTTCTCCCCTTTCCCCTCCTTTGTTCTCTACCTAGTGTAATAAATGGTTTCAACTGTCTCCAGATTCATGTAAAACAGAACTAAAAATTTAAATAAATGTTTGAAATGAGGCTGAGAGAATTCTAGATTCAACGTAAAGTAAGACAAATGCTAGGATGTAGCTCTTACTACACCAGTTTAGAAAATATTTTTATGCTGTTATGTTACGAATTTTAAGATGAACTTCTCCCTTGCTAAAGCGATAAAGAGGAGCGAGTGGTTATAAGACGCTCACTGAACCCAAAGCGATAGTACATCATTACTTGAGTAGATTAACTTTGCTCTGAGCACTTTTCTTAACAGAGGCCTCATGACGGAAAGTAGCAACATTTTGCTGGTTGCACATATGATCTGTTAAAGCGCAGTGCTTCTAAGATGTCTTACCACGCTGGCAAAGATGGTTATTTTCTTGTGATTCTGAGAGCAGTCTCTACCTTTACTTGGGACCGCGCCCATGCTGATTACAAACTGACCCTTTCCCAGCTCTCTAAGACTTTGAGGCTGTCATAAGGTTTAGCTTTTCCTCGAGAAGTGTGAGCACTGTCTCTTCAGCTGGGGTTTTCAGATGCAATGGATCTGTTAATTCTACATTTAAATTTTAAATGTTGGGATTCTTAAACAAAAAAGGCCTTTTCTGTAACAGAAATATCACTGGCAGAGCGGAAGTCTTGGCGGTGACCGCCTAGGTTCTGATGAGCAGCTGGAGTTCATGTGCGTAATGTTTCAGGCCTGTAGAGGCCAAAGTAGTCACTTGCACACTGTGCAAATTCAGTGACCAATGAGTCCCATCAATTTTTTTTTTTTTTGAGAAAAGAAACAAGATTTGGACTCACACATGAGCTTGCTGAAAGCCATTCCACTTGAGCGCTAGGTAATAATGCCAATACAGCATTTTTGATGGTTTATGGGAATTCTCTTCGATGTTAAATTCTTTCAGTTTAAATTGCACTTCAAAATTTCATTCATATCCAGTAACAATGATATAGTTAAGTTCTCAGCTAGGGATGAATTATTCATTAACACAGATAAGTGTGTTAGCGCACTGCTAAGGAGCTGTAACATTAGCATAAAGATTTCCTGGTGCCACATTAATTGTAAAAATGGAAAACAAACCCAGAAGATATTGAATCAGAGATCTTTTTGTTAAATATACTAAAGCCTTTTATGCTGACTTCTTTACCAAATTTTCAACCATGCTACTTGGAGATTTATAAACCATTTGCTCTTATTTATCAATGGCATCACTGCAAGAAATGTATTTTTATGCAGGGTTAACAATAAGGTGGTAGTTTAGATTTTCTTTTTGGTCTCTGTAAATTTCACAAAGTATTTGAAAGAAAAACAGTATGAATATTTGTACATCATTTCACTTGTTTTATCCCTGAATGATGCTGATTTGTAAGAGGCAAGCTTACAAATGCTTTGATTGAACTTTATTAGAGAAACAACATCAAATAGTGATTTGTTCAATAAAGATATCCTGATTGATGCATACAAAGTGTACCATTGATTTAAAATGCCATGATTTGACACTTAGCATGTGTCAAATGAAACATTAGAGTGTGTGAGAGATGGAGAGATAAACATGACATGATTTATGCCCTTTAAGATATCACAATTTATCTTGGGAGAAAAAAATAAAAACAGCAAATTCCAGGGGAAAGATTAGCTTCCAATCTTATTCATATAGTTCTTCTTTAGAGGAAGGAGGGAAGGAGGGAGGGAGAAAGAGAGAGAGAGAGAGCAAACCATGGTGGGCTTTCTAGATGAAGGGCCATTTCCTAGTCATTAATAATGGTCAGCATCTTGGCACAACTGCTATTATTTTATTTTTGAGAAGTGAATCAACTCTACCCCATGGGGCAGGGATTACACAAAGGTGGAAAGACATAGACACGGTAGCTTTGGGGCCCATCTCAGAAGCTGCCGTCCACAGTCCTGTGTCCTGCATTAGCCCTTGCAAGCTAACATCCCTCCAGATGCCGGAGGAGGTGAATGTAGGTAACAAAATTATTACTAAATAAATCAGATAACCAAGCAGCAAACCAAACCAAAATTCTGTAACTTGTGACTTCCTTAGACAAGTCCCATTCCTACTAGCCGTTCTTATGTAAAGCAAGAAGTGTTTTTAAATACTGAAAAAGTTTGTTTTGTCTTTATGAACCAGTATGATGCCTCCATTTTTTCTTTTTAACTTAACGAAGAAAAAGGAAAGGAAAAATGTAGTGATGGTAGCTCTGCACTGTTGGGCACAGTTCATGACTTTTTGAAGATACATCTTCCATCCCGAGATTCTGAAATTGTTTTTGCTATGAAGAACTGCTTGTCTTTCTAAGAAGTTATTTGATGACCTAGAACTAGAAGCATGGTTGGATTTAAAAGGCTGGATTTCTTGACCTGGCTCGTTTAGCAACTAAGCTGAATTGTCCTGGACAACGTGTTTGCTTCCTCAAATGTAGAAGGGACAGAATAATATCAAATACCTAAATACAACACAGTTGGATGAGCCGATAGCCATGGAGCCTCCAGAGAGGAGAAAGGACATCAGTCACGAGTGAGGATTGAGGGGTTAAAGAGGAAAAGGTTGAGCCCAGGTTTTTCTGGGGAAAGGAGAAGCACAGAGCCAGCTGGGAACTGGGGAGCATACTGACGTCCTGTGGAGGCCGGGCAGGGCCGTCTGTTGTGAATCCAAAGGGAACCATTTCCCTTGGCTGCTGGCAGCTCGCACTGGAAGCAGGTGCATGGAGAGTGGAGGACGGGTTTGCCACAGTCGGGATTGGCAGGAAATGGGAACAGGGAGATGGAGAAGGTAAAATAATCCAGGGGGTTAATGAGTAGGAAAGTGTGGTCCCTGGGGACAAAGCTTTCCAAATCCTACGTTTGAACAGCAGCTCACTAAGGCTCCCGGGAGACACTGCTGGCTGAGCCCCTTCACGTCAAAAACACTGCTGTGTGTCCAGACGCCCGCTCTCTGTTCCCATTCAGGGCTCTAACCCATGGCAGAGCTCACCGATTACACCGATTTAGACAATCTAAGGAGCCAACGGAGGGAGCTGACCAGCTACAAACCAATGAGAGATTTTGTCTTGAACGTATCACACACCTCAGGGTCCTACAGAATGTCCTCGGGGGCTCCCACACCTCTGGCCCACGCGCGGGGCTCTCCTAAGACTCGGGATGACCCTTTCTCTTGCTCAGTCAGAATACGTGGTTTTTAGAGAACAGCACTTGGAAGTTCAGTGTCTTTTAGTGCATCACTTTATTATAAGAATTTTGAGAACAGGTCTGCCCTAGGATGAAAGGTTTGTGAGCAGCACTCCAGCCTTTGGCAGGCAGTCTGCTTTCCGCAGGAGAAGCTTTACCTCTACTGTGGGCCGGGCATAACCCAGATCAGCTCAACAGCAGGTCTCAAGCTGAGGTCCTCACCTGCTTTGAAATTTCCCTCTTCTTCCTCAGAGATGCTAGGCAGAACCAGGGCTTCCCCCACTGTTGGCCACAAAATGTGTGGTGCTGAGGGAACATAAGCTCTTAGCATACAACAAAAATGACTGAGGTTCTAGAAGACATATTTTACTTAGTACCAAGAGAATCCTACACAACACTGGAGCTAAAATTAATTCTAAATCTGTCAACCAAATATAACATTATGACACTTTTATCAGTTTTTGTTTTCAGTATTCACAAGAGGATACATCTGAAAGTACATTGTAGCCCAGATTTGTACAAAATAATTGTCAAATACTATAGGCAATAATTCTCCAAAAATCATGTTGAATTATAAATGCAATAAGTTACTTATAACTAAATAAATTTAAATATATTAATTCTCATTCACATACTTATTTATTCATTCCATAACCATTTATCTAGTTCTTTAAAAAGCACTTCATTTATGCTGTGTAAAAGTGTTCGGTCATGTATACTAGTGATCTGAAAAATCAAGATGACTGCAAGAATGACATAGGTTTAGTTTTAAAAGGATTAATTTTCTGGCTTCAGTTTACATGGGTACCTATGGCTGATGCTGATCCACCTAAGAATAGGGCTGCTTCCTGGTTCTTAGCACCTGCACTTCAGTGCACCATTCTCTTCTCAATGAAGATTGAATGAACAGATCCCAGGATAGTCCTGTGCACATATGTGCACTGTCACACACACGCAGTATCACTTAAATCTTCCTGGAGATGATGAGAAATAAAGGACTATTTTAATATAATTGATATGTTTTCATGCATTTCAGAAAATAATTTCTGATGCTACATCATTGGGTGATTTGGAGGAGCATATAACTCAGAAGAATTTGAAAGAATTAAATGATATCACTATAAGAAAATTCATTTCATATTGGTCTTATTTTTTAGGCAAACGCATTTTCTCAGTTGCTAATCTATGAAACTACAAGCAAGAAGATCACTGATATAGAAACTCATTTTTTAGCAATAAATAACATTAAAAAGACTTTATATTAAAGATTGACTTTTAACAAATAGCTACTTCTCAAAATTTATAATTTATTCTAGCTAAAGTAATTTTGTGTAAATGTTCATAATATTAGCCATTTTGATATTTCTCAAAGATTAAAATTTCATTCATAATCTTTCTCTAAAAAATTGATTTTCCCCTCTCCCCCATCCCACATGTATAGAGGCACATGTGTGTGCATATATGTACACACATCCATGTACACATTCTGTTATAGAGAACATAAAGGTGATCAATAAAACCATTTTTATGAAAATATGCGAAGGCATAAAATTATGTGAAGAAAGTAAATGGAAACAGGCTCATGGGTGGAGAATCCTGATTTCAAATTTTCTGCTGCTACCAGCGCTTCTTTAAGTGTTTCTTAAATAGGTGGAGGTGACATCAGAGTACGACTTTTCAGCTTCGTTAGATGCCCATCCACAAGCGAGGTCACTGGTGTTTGTCTTTTTGTGGCCAGCTTACTTCAAAGAGCACAGTATCCTCATTACATGCTGCAGATGGAAAGATTTCCCCCACTGTAAGAGCCGAATGGAAAGTCACTGGCTGCGCACACCATGTTTTCCTTCTTCTGTACCCTTGGTGGATTCCCAGGTTGTTCCATATCTTGGTGGCCGTGAATAACACTGTGGTAATCGTGGGAGAGCAGATACCCCCTTCGCTATGCTGACGCTGGAGCCTTTGAATACATACCCAGTTGTGGGGTAACTCTGTCGTATGCTACTTCTATTTCTATTCTTCTACGGGAGCATCCACACGGCATATTGCTGTCCTAATAATGTATCATATATTTCAAAATCACTAGGGGAGGGATGTTTCAGTCTCACCATAAAAAAGGGCAAAAAGGTGTCAGATATATTAATTAGCTTGATTTAAACATGACACTTTATGTACACAGAGTTATGTGATCACACTGTATGTCATTTGTCTATGTAATTATGATTTTCCAGTCAAAAAAATTCCAAAGAGAAGTAAATGAAAAAGTGCAGGGAGCTTAGAACCCTGTGGAAGCAACCAGAGAATGATGTGACAACGTTAATTAGACAAGTTAATATTTGGGGGAAAAGTATCATAATCTTTTGCAACTATTTAAAATTATTTGGCACAATTGGAGATTAAATGTCATCTGGTCCAAGTTTTCTTAGAAATGATTTATGAAAATACTCCGAGTTCACTGCACCGAACACTGTGTTCACAGGAGCCTGTGTGTCTCCAGCCTGTCGGAGCTCCCCTCGATTTTTTTAGGGGCCCCACGCTCTCAGAAGCCATCCAGATAAGGGAAGAAAGCAGCTCACAAGTAGATTGGAGGCTTTTTATTAGATATGGAAATAGAACTCGTGAAACAGACCGTCCAAACTAATAAACAGCAACTACAACAAAAGATTGCTTTACAGTATTGGGGAGTGTAATTTATTTTCCCCCTGGCATTTTTGTGGGCCATACTATACATTCAGTTTATTAATCTTAAAAGATAAATTTGAAGTGGCTTCTCCGTTAGTCTACAATGCACTTTTAATGAAAGTGGGCAGCAGTTTTTCACTGTTCTTCAGGATGGTGTTTCGTGTAGCGAGTGACCTAATCACACTCATGAGTCTGTACTGCCCAGTTACACCCCAAGGCATTGGGTTAGGCATGTTTTAAAGGGGAAAAGATTGTGAAGAATAATAAAACCTGTCCCATGGCCAGAGAAATTAATGATACAGTTTTGCTCTTTAGTTTTCTTCCTATAAAGCTGAAATGATAAATCCCTGTTTATAACCCATGACTTCCTCTTTGATCTTCAGGACAGTGGAAAATGACAATGAATGCACATTTTCCTGGGCTTCTCTGCACTCGTGTAAGTTGCACCCTTACCTGCGATGCTGTTTCTCCTCTTATTTGCGCAAGAATTACTCACTGAAGCCATTTCTGACAGGCGAAGGGAAGGTGAGGCGATGTGTGTACAGCTGTCTTGACTGAGCTTGGCTTTTCTGCACACAGACTCACTTACTTGCTCCTGAGAACCGCAGCTGCTAAAACCAGGCAGAGGCTGGCTCAAAATGTAGTTTCCGGTGAGGCCTCCCGCTGGCCTCCCAGGCGTTGTGAGGGCAGGGTGTCCTCAAGGACAGGCAAGGTGACCTCTGTCTCTATGCTTGGCCCAGCCCACAAGCTCAAGGAATGGGTAACCTTGACCTCTGTCCAGTGAGGGACACCGTAGACAACGTTCATCATCCACTGTTCCCAGGAGCTGATCTGTGGGTGCACTGGCTGGGAAGCGGGTGTCCTGATGACCCCCCAGAGTATCACTTCAGATCTTTCAGTAAACTGTAATTCATTCGCATAAGCAATGTTCAGTGCCTGCACTATGCAAGGCACTAATTCTAGGTGTTTGGAGATGTTACTCTTCAAAGGAGCCAAATATTCCTGAGCTCATAAAATTTATGTTGTGTAGAGAAGAGCTATCAGCAGTGGTGAGCAAAATAAACAGAGGAAACATACAGACTCTCAGGGAGGTCTGTGCACTGCAGCAAGAAGAAGAGACCGCGTAGGGCCGGTCACTGACCGGTCACACACTTTATAACTTCATGTGGTGCTCCTGTGTCCCTCAGAGTTCAGTTTCCCGAAGATAAGCTTTTAACCCTCGGATCTACAATGTAGCAAGGTTGAATGCATCACTAGGGGACATGGTCGAGGCAAACTCTGAGGTCAGTTGAATTTCTATCAGAGCAACAAAAGCAGAAGAAAGGGAAGAGAAACCAACAGCCACCCCCACACCTTGCCCAGAGCTGCTGTGTGTGCTCCTACTTGCTTCTGAGATACGCTTGGAGAGACGGAGTGAAGCGACCTTCCCCAGGCAAACAGACCAAAACTGTCCCTGCGGCCGAGCGCTCAGAATCCCCCACTGACTCTTGCCTCACAGGACACTAGAAAGCATTACCACCTCTCCTCGCTAAAGCACAAGGCTTCCTAGGCTTGCTGACTCCCTAAGTCTCTAGGTCGATGAGGGTTTCTGCATCCGTTTGAGTTGAAAAATCTGCTCCTGAGAACCGCAGCTGCTAAAACCAGGCAGAGGCTGGCTCAAAATGTAGTTTCTGGTGAGGCCTCCCGCTGGCCTGTGTGAGAATCCAAACTTAAAAAAAAATTTATTGTGCATGTTTGCAGTACATGATTGTGTTTCTGGTGTGGAGCTGGTTCATGTACACAGCACATCTTCATCCCCTTTCTCAACTCCTCCCTCTCCTCCATCTCACTCTCTCTCTCTCTGTCCCTCCCCCTCTCTGTTCTGGGAGTCAAACTCAGGACCTGAATCTTGCCAGGCATGTGCTGCGCCACGGAGCTCCATCCCCAGCCCGCCGTCTCTGGGTCTCCTCCCCATCTGAGACGCTCTGTTTCCCTCCTCTCTACCAGCTCTCATTTACTGTGCCCTTTATTTATATTTTGAGCTCCTCATATAAGAAAAGCTACATAATAGTTAAGCTCATGCACCTGATTTATTTCACTTGACATTGTGGTAGTCACAGGCAGTGGGTGCTACTTTGCCATAATAAAAGATGAAACACTCGAGTCCCTTGTGGGAAAGCGATGCGTCTTGCAACTATAATGTCAAGGGAAACTCAAACATTTTAAGAGCTGGCTTCACACAGAGAACTTCATCACTATCAAATAAGGAAACAAACAAATGAGAGCTAGTGTTTGGGGAGGCAGGTGAAACTAGGAAATGCCTTTTTATGCTCCTAGGAAGTAAGGGTGCGATTTAGCCCCCCGAGAGTTTCACTGGCCTCAGGCCCTCATGCAGCTCCCTGAGGAATCTTCCGCGGTATCTGCTCCACCACGACTGCAGAAAAGAAGTGACCACCTTGGGGGTGAGCAGCTCTGGCCATCTGGGAGTGACTGTGCAGCTGTGAAGGGAGGATGTTGAGGTGAGGCCCATTGATTCTCAGCGCTCAGCCTGGAGGAACCTAGAGAGGAGTCTGCAGACAGAATGAAAGGAGGGAAGGGCTGTGTGTCTCTAAAACGGGCCCTAGTGGTGTATCTCATGAGAGAGAAAGTAAACAGTGAGTAAACTCTCTAAGTGAGGGCAAGTGACTGTAACTGCAATCTGTAACTACTACACAAGAAGAGACTGACAGGTACCTGAGTTTCATTTAGTGAACCGTAAAGGGAGGAAGAGAAGAAGAAAAAGGAAATAGAAAAAAGTGTGCTTGAAAAAAAAATTGGCCAGAATTCTCCATGAGTTTTAAAACATGGAATTTTCTTAATTTAACATATTCGCCAATTTTTTTTTTAGAAACTGGCGTGTTTTAATCAATTTTACCTTTTAGTAATTCTCAAATTAAATTTGCTTTTAGTCTGAGTCCAAAGCACTTAAAATGCAGGTTAAAAATGTCAATTATATTCTAAGGTCGTGCCTTTTAAGTTGTCCTTATAAAGGACAAATGCTGAGCCACGTGGGATAACTGTGGACATTTTTTTGTTCTGAAATAGTTTAGTGAGGTGGAAGCCGTGTGTGTGAGCAGATCCCACTTGCGGAATGAAGGATTTATCACCTTGTCTGCTGGGAAGGCGGCCAGAGAAGAGTCCCCAGGTGCCAGCTCTTCACACTCTGGTGACCACTTTCACTAGGACAATGACCTCTCCCAAGGTCAAGTCCTTTCCCCAGGGAGGCTCCTCAGAGGTCGCAGCACAATACCGCCCTTAGTACCTGGCACATGCAGCCTCTCCATGGCTCCACGCAGCAGGGACCCTGCTTTTCGCTTCTGTACAGTAGTTTGAAGTCTCCTCCAGTGCTGGGAGGACGCAGCGTACGCTTCCACCTCAGCAGACCTCTGTGATCCCAAACCCGGATGCGGAATCACTTCACCTACTCAGGGAAATGCTTCTATTCTCCCCTTCAGCGTCCACCCGAACTTCCACCAAACCCTGCTCCCTGCACGCAGTGCACAGCTGGCCAGAGGAGCTCCAGGGCTGTTTCCACAGGGTCATCCTGCGGCCCCACTGCTCCTTCGTACGGGAAGGAGGCTGGAGAACCTTCTTCCCAGGGTCGCACTGGCCATCAGAGGAGGCAGGAGGTACTGGTGTGCAAAATCCACACTGAACATAGGATGGGCTTAGGACTGAGGGCTGTAAACAGCTGACCCTCCGTTCCCAGGCTGAGCCCCACCGTGGGCCCTTGTCTCTTATCAGGTCTTGCATTTACAGGAACTGACCCCCAAAATGATAACAACTGTAAAGAAACAACCTAACACTTGTACTGTTTGATTGACTTTGCAAACCCAAAGCTGGTGGTCTGAGAGGTTAACAATATCTGTCTCTCCTCTCTCTCTGCCTCTCTCTCTCTCTCTCTCTCTCTCTCTCTCTCTCTCTCTCTCACACACACACACACACACACACACACACACACACACACACACACACACACTGAGGGGCTCTTTGATAATCTACATGGTTCTGTGAAGGCCTGACCCTCCTGCCTGAGCTAGGAGACTGTGAAGGTCCCCCCCGCTGCAGAGCTCTCCGTAGGTGGAGTGGACGCAGCGATTGAGAGCTGCGCTTCCTGTCCTCACACCTGCCTTTCCCCACTCCTCCGTGGACACTGACCCCAAGGACAGTCACTGGCCGGTGAACTCTGTACGCTGAACTCTGAGAAAGCTGCTTCTTCCTTCTTCACGAACCTCACAGCGTGTGACACCTTCAAATCCTGTTAAACAGGCACCTGCAGAAAACTGCCTTTGCTCAAAAAACAAAAAAAAATTAGATTTTTATTTCACTAGCAGAAAATTTTTTTAAAAGTTGTTTTTCTTTTGTGTTTTTTTTTAATTTTAAAAAGCAAAACAATAGGAAGTTAGCACTAGTTAATACACTGCACATTTTTATCTTAGAAGTAGGTGTTCAGGTTACAAGATCTAGGCACAAAAATGGTCAAACAATCAAACAGTGACAGCACAAACTGTTCTTTTTGATAAACTAGCAGAGATTAGCGGCGTAGTTATCTGTCTTGTGCACACACACATACACACGTTCACATGTGTTTACCAACGTACACACAATCTTTTCCTTCCTCTTCTCCTTCCCATCCCAGTTGTTCTTTCCTTTTGAGCACTTTCTTCTTCTTTCATTATTACAATACTGATGCACATTTTGGATCTTATTACTCCTTCAGTTTTTAATTTTTTATGTTAGGGAGACAATACAATATTTATAAATGTGAGTTTGATTTATTTAACTTATAAGTAAAGTTGCCTCCATTTACCTATAAAAGCCTCAAGTTGCCTCCATTTACCTATAAAAGCCTCAAGATTATCTTTTTTATAGCTAAGTACCATCCCCATGTTTATAGCATCACAATTTGTAGTAGCTAAACCTTGGAAACAACCCAAACGCCCATCAACTGCAGAATGGGTAAAAAGATGTGGTGTTTTTCTTTTTGGAGACAGGATCTCACACTGTAGTCTAGGCTGGCCTTAACCTCCCTACAGTCCTCCTGCCTCAGCCTTGTGTGTGCTGGGACTACAGGCACGCTGCACCACACCCACCTTAAAATGAATGTTATTTAAAGAATTTGTTACTCACAAACCCTTTTTTGGTAATGATTTTATATGGATGCTTGCATACTTTTATGACTAGGTAAATTTAAAGAACTATAGAACTTCTTTTGGTCACCACTAAACTGCATTAATATTATCCATTGCCCACTGGGACACAATGGTAGCCACCAAAATATCAGCATGCGTAGACTACTCCTGCTGTCTAACGTATGTCTGCTAGAGAGGTTAATGGTAGCGTCAGGATTTTAAGAAGTGGTGTGAGGTAAAAACGTTGAAGAAAGAATTAAAATTTAGGAGATCTAGGAGCAAGAGAGAAAGGGAGAGAAAATATACTTCAATAAAGAGCACGTACATTAATCAACAGCAAAATTTCAGAAGTTTTCATTAGAAATTCTGTAAAAATGAAAAAGAAAATAAGACAAAGCTTCATGCATATAAAATTTTAAACATAGTTGAAGTAAAACTTCACCATACCAAAACTGGCAATAAAAAGAGACACAAAATAGGAAGACTCTTAAAACTACTAAAGAAACCAAATGTGTAAGTCAGAAGGAAAATTTTTATATAATTTTGCCTTAATAAGGATTATTTCAATATTTAATGTAGAAATAGTGACTACTTTAAAATAATTATTTCTTTTATGAGGCCAGAATTATCTTCATCTTACAATTTCCCAGTCATAATACAAGAAAGAATAATTGCAAGCCAAATTAACTGTTTAGCATAGAACATGAAAAGCGTCTGTTAAGAAATCAAAATCCATAAGTTTCCAAAAGATTAATTTGTAATAGTCTAGTTGTATTTATTACAAGACTGCAGAATTTACACTACCATCTAAAAATCAGTTAAATATAGCATGAACTGAAAGAGAAAACATATCAAATGAGTATGTTAATAGACATGAAACCAAATGCAATAATATTAACTAATTTCCAATAGAAACACTTAATATTGAGAATGGAGCAAATGTAGAAAAATTCCTTGTAAAATATCAGTTTTTAGTAGTATGTCGTTGTAATGTCTTCTGAGATCAGGAAGGAGACACAGGAGCCATTATAACTAATTTTATTATTTCCAGTACAATTGACACAGACCAAGGTAGCATAGTTAGAAAAGAAGGCAAAGGAAAAAATCAACCAGCAAAAATTCTGTCATTATTCACACAAAGTTTTACTGTGTGCAGTAGATAAAAATGATACTGTGATTGAATTACTGCATTGAAGAACCTGAGTAAAGTTGCTAGACACAAGGTAAGTACAAAATGTGAATCCATTGCATTTCCCTATACAGGAAACAAATGGAAATTAAAATTTTTAAACAGACTAGATTTGCAATAGCTCCAAAAACACCAAAGATTAATAACATAACTTTGGAAAGTTGTTTGGCAACAGCCACAAAAGCGATTGCATGCATGCACATGATTTATCTGTTCTGTGACTATGTACTTAAATAGCATAGTTCTCATCCATGTGCAAAACTTTTCTTAGAAATCTATGAAACACGCATGGACAAAATGACAGTTGTAAAGACGCCAGTTCTCTGAAAGCAACACAAATTTAACACATCTCAATACTACGGAAACTGACCAGTGACGCTAACATTCATGTGGAAATGTAGTGAGCTGTGCGTGACAAAGACGGTCCTGAGGAACAGAACAAAACCTGAGGACTTCCTGTTGGAGATTAAGATTCATAGGTCTAAGGTAATGAGGTTGTAAGGTATTAAATCTACTCTAGGTGAATTTTAGAACTAAATATGAAACAAAACCAGTGAAGTGCATAAAAATAATGAGAACATGTATAAAAACCTAGATATAGAATCACCTAAATATTGTTGTAAAAACTAGTTGCTAGGAAGGCGGACTCCAGTGGGCTTGAGGAGCAAAGGAGGTCACAGTGCCAGCTACACTTGAGTAGAAATCAGGGACTTATGTGTGTAACACAATTTTCCTAAGTTGTTAGGGCTCAGACCAATGCAACCCCACAAAGCACAGTGACCCTTAAGGCTTTACACTGAGCACCCCTGTCACAGAGCCGTCTGTTTCCAGGCCCAGGCACACAGCACACCTGGCTGCCACAGCCTATCCCAGTGACATCAGAAGGAGAAGCAGTCTTTGCCTTTAAAGAGCCTCAAGCCTTGAGCTGAGACCTGATTTATTTAAGAGTCCTTGTTTCATAAATTTATTTCCCAGGTCTCTCCCCTGATTAAGGCCCCTGAGGGAACACTTACCATCTGAGGACCAATACGGTATTTTGCGGTTCCAAAGTGCCCTCTAAGAAAAACATCAGTAAACATCCTAATCACCGCAGTTCCCCAAAGCCCAGGAGTAACCTGTGTGGACTCAGAGACCTCCAGACTTCCGTTCCACACGGATGCCTATGGGGCACCACCTACTTTCTCCCTGGAAGGTGTAAATCTCTCTGTGTCTGCTTTATAACGAGCTCTACTACGCCCCTACAGCTCCCTAGGTGTGTTGACTGAGTCCTTCATGGAAGACACAGTGGACCAAGAGGTGAGAGCTGGTTCCTGGCTTCCCAGGGGAGTAGTGCTAAAATAAATGTTACAAAATTAGACTATTAAGTTCAAATAACTGATAAAAATTATGAATTAAAAATGTCTGTTAATACTATCATGTAAAGGAGCCACATGGAGTTGAAGAACATATGGAATTCTAAGTGGATCACCCAGAAAGGGCACCTAAGCAAAATGTATAGAAAGTCCAACAATTCAAAAACAAAACAGGCAGATCAATAGAAAAATGGGCAATCATACATTTCACTACAAGAACACAGGAGCCAAGCTGGAAAACAGTAAGGGATTTGGGTAAATACGTGATCCACCCAAAATTGCACGTAAGTACATAAAGAAGATGCACAGCATTACTAGTTAATAGGAAAATAAAAATTACACTCACAGAGGGATACTATGACATGTCTACTAGCATGGCTACGGTGAAAATGATTATCCACAATGAGAACAGAAGAGGGTGTGGAGGAACTAGACTTCTGTACAAAACTGAACTTTCAGTTTAGAACAAGGTTGTTGGATTTTTTTCAATAAACATTCACCTACTATTCAAGCTATACATTCTGCTCCTGGGAATTTATCCTAGAGGAATGAAAACATCGATAGAAATAGATCTACTGCAGTGTCTCAAGCAGCTGTTTTATTTTACTGTGTAAAACATTAGAATCAATTCCGGTTGCTCCATGTCCACAAGCAAGTAGGGGATCAATGCACTGTGCTGTGTCCACACAGTGGAGACCATGCGGCAGTAAACCCTACACTACTAGCACACGCGAAGACACGGCTTCCTGTAAAAATAACTGTGCTGAAAGAGACTAGAAAAAATTGCATATTGCCTGGGACTGGGTTTAAAATAAATTAAAATGGAGACCAGACATGAAGCAACTGAGCACACAAAAGCAGCGAGGCTTCACAAGCGACCTCGAGCAAGTCCGATCTGCAAAGCTAAGCAAATGCGAACGTGAGCTGTTTCTCTTCATCTCTACCGTGTGAGAGAAAAGCTGAATTTCAGCATAGACGATGAGGACCAATAAGAAATGCGTTGTTACGTAACCAGAGGTTTTCCGGGGGGAGACTAGATAAGGCAATTCTGTGTGCTTCCTCTCTGAGCCGCCCGCTCTGTCCTCTCTGAGTGTGCGCTTTTTATAATTTTCCTAATAAACCTGCTTATGCCCCTCAGCGTCTTGAGATGCAGCTCAGCAAACCTACAGCCTAGACCTTGGCTGCGGTGTCGAGGCTCCAGCCCCTCCCCGTGGGCAGCACCTCAACTCCACGCGGTGGCTGCCTCCTGTGAGTGCTGGGAAAAGAATAATCACAAGGAAAGCGCTTTTTTCTTAATTGTGGCCTTTGGGGGAAATCAACACACTTTACTCGCCCTTTTCTCCTTTTGGAGACATGTGTTTGTGAATTAAAAATGCAGAGATATTTCACACATAAAAAAGTTGGTTCATAAACCTTTCTCATAGGTTTTATAATATTTTCTCTAGCACTGCGTTAGGAATTCTTAACACTGGAAGACTGAATACTTTTATAATCAACAAATACACCAGGCTGAGTCAGTAAACAAGTTAGGGGTGGGTCTCATGGGATATTTGCTAATGCAAGCTTTCTAAACAGGGCAATTTAGAGCTGACAGTTGCATTATCTGGTGAAACAGTTTGCATTAAACCTAATGCAACCTAATGGTTTTTAATGTATGGGTTTTTTTTCTGAATTTCCTTCAGACATGATTGTAGCAAACTACACAGTGAGAAAAGGAAAAAGAAGCTTTCCTCTCCCTGCAGAGCACTGACTTGGCTTCTTATGGATCTGTTAGAATGAAAATTAGATTTGAGGAGGGCTTCCTACCTGCTAACTCTGACAAGGTGTGAAATGTTCAGCTTTCTGTGGCTGCGAGGAACATACGCAAAGCTCGCCCCCGACACACACCCTTTTCCTGAGTGCTCAGCTACTCTGTCCCCGAGTGAAAGCATTTAAGCCTCGTCTGTAATGTCTCCTAGATTTGCCAACTCTGGATATTTCACCTCTGCCGTCTGTAACGTCGGTTCTCCAAACTGCAGCTGCGAGGGAGCCTGCGCTCTGACGGCTCCTTACAACCTGAGCACTCAGTTTTCCAAGAATTCATTATGTTCATAGCCATCCTGGTTGAGTTTCTGAGCTATTTTTTGCTTGCCAGCTTGTAGCTTGGAACCCTTTGGAATCATATTTGAAGCAGTGTAACAGAATTATAGACCTTCTATGAAAGAACAGAGACGTTAAAGTAAAAAGAAGGAAGCAACCGGCAGGCTTGTTTGTTAATTACTGCAGTAAGAGAGCACCACAAGTTTAAAATTTTAAAACTTTGTCTTGTATGAATCAGTCTCATAAAGATTGCATAAATAAACCTCATCATGTATGGTCAGTTGAATTTCAGCAAAGATACCAAGGCCATGCAAAGGCGAAAAAGGAATCATTTCAATAGATAGGTAGCTGTAACTGGATACACATACAAAAGAATGAAATTGGACCTTCTATTTCATGATATTAAAGAGTCAAAAATGAATAGAAGAGTTAACAGTTACAATTGAAGGTATAAAATCCTTGAAAGAAAAAATAGGAATGTTTGTAACTTTGACCTGTGGAATGATTTCTTCACTATCATGTCCAGAACACAAATCATCCAAGAAAAATAGATGTATCCACCTGCACTGAAATTACAACCTTTGGTGTCAAAGGACTCAGAGGAAGGTGGAAGAGAAACCATAAAATGGGAGGAATTCTTTAAAAACGCATAAATGATAAGGGTTTACTGTCCTGGATATATAACACACACTTTTTACTTAAAAATAAAAAGGCAAAGAATTCTTCATCATAAAAACACACAAAAAGCTACAACTGGCATTTCTTTAAAGAAAATACAGAAATCCTCAAAAGCACTTGAAAAAGTCCTCAGTTCCCTTAGTCATTGGTGGGTGTGTGAACCAAAATCACAGTGTGATATCACTTCACAGACACTAAGATGCGGAGAGTAACAATCTTGTCAAATGTAGGTGAATATCAGTGAGGGTGTGAAGAGAGCAGTGTAAGCCTTGCTGCTGGGGTGTAAGATGCTGTGGCTGTTTTGGAAAGGTTGGCCAGTTGTTCAGAAACTAAACACAGCTCTGTGAATGAGCAATTCCTTTCCTAGGGGTGCATCCGAGAAGGTGCAGAACATACCATCACACATGGCTGATTTCAGAACCAGAACTGATTTCAGATAGAAAGAAATGCAAATGACCATTGGCTGGTGGGTATGTCAACAAAATATAACACAGATGTATGGGGAAATGATACTCATTCACAAAAAGGAATTAAGTACTGATGTGTGCTATAGTATGGAAAACCCCTTGAAAACATTATGTTAAGGAATTATATGAAATATCCAGAGTTGGCAAATCTAGGAGACAGAAAGTAAACAGTAGATGCCAGGGGCTGGGGACAGTCTGTGAGAACTGACATAAATGAGCCTGGGTTTCTCTCTGGGGTGACGGCGGTGTTCTATAATTAAAAGGCAGTGATGATCGCATGGTCTTGTAGCTGTAATAAAAAGTCATTGAAACGTAAAAAGAAAAAGTGCACATTGTAGATAGAGGGATGGAGGACAGAGGATGTCTTATCCCAGGAAATAAGTCATCTATTCTCATTCTTTGAAGAATGTTGACAGGCTTTGCCTTGACTCTGCATAACTCCTTGAGAAGGAAACAGGCATCCTTGATACTCAGAGATTAGAACATTTCCGCTGTGTGTTCTAGAGTGTAGTCGATGGCATCTGGGGAGCTTTTGACAGGGTGGGAAATCGATGTCCCTACTATGTGTCTAGAAATGCATGGACTCAGTGTGGATACAGAGAGTTGGGCAGTGACGTGTCGCGGTACAGGGAGTCGGTGGTTACACGGAACGGAATGAAGGTGGGGGCTTCTCTGCCAGTATTTGGATGTTGGGTCCCAGACCCATGATGTGCTGGCCTTTAGCACTAGGCCTTGGGGAAATAATGAGGTTTAGAGGAAGTCACAAAGGTGAGGCTCCAGGATGGAATTAGTACCCTTTATAACAAGAGATATGGGGTCTCCACTGTCCCCAGGCCCATGGGACGATGCTGTAAGCCAGAAAGAGGTGCCTTGGCCTTGGACTTCCCAGACTCTAGAATTTGTATTCTAGAAATACAAATGCCATTTTTCTAATTTTCTGGTCCATGCTTCTGCAGAAACAGCCTAAGTGAACTGTATTAGAGAATGAGCTAGGAAACAGAGGCTAAAGGAATAGAAATTTCGGAATAGGACATACATTGGGTATTTGTTTAATAAAACAGAGTGCCGATTTGGGAGGTCATTAAAAGGATGTAACATAATTTTAGTTGGCTGGGTTGTTTTTTTTTAATTGAAAATATTTCATGGGTACCAAATAGATTAAAGAAGAACCATGGTGACATTGGTGACATTGGTGACATCGTTCTTTTGATTCAGTTTTTCTTCATTCTTTTTAAAAATAAAACCATAGTAGAATAAACAATGAGTATTAGTTTTATTCATTACAGTAGTCAAAAATAATGTTATTTTTTATTTCAGGTGCTGTGATTTAACTCTGTGCACATAGTATATAATGACCTTAGGAAAATAAGAAGCAGGAAAAGAATATCTGGTGAGTTCTAATTTAAGTGGCTCTTTTTAATTGCCTTGTAATGAGCTGGTCCTTTGGAATGAGGGTTCAGGTGACTAACAAGGCAGAAGGTGAAACTCAGGGCCAAACAGTTGTGTGGTCACCATCAAGGGTCAAGGCCAACTGTGGAAAGAGAGAAGTCTCTGCTGGTTTCAGAGTGCAGTTCCCTCCCACAGCCAGTCAGGCGAATCATTGCCCAGCAGCCATTCAGACCCGTGTCGTTTTGCTGAGCCTGGGTTTCTTTCAGGCATATCCAGTGTCAGCCTAAGCCTGGCAAAAAATAGCAGCAAGCTCAGAGGAGATGATAGATTTCAGCAATTAATCATTGGGCAAATCATGATGTTCCAAAGAGAGAGAGATTGCACATATGCAAACTGAAGTCTTTCTCAAAAACGCATACGATTTTCCCCTCAGCTGGGTTCTTTCTTGGTTTGCAGAGGGATTCTTCCTTGAAGCACTGCTTAGGAGTTGCTTGGGTCATAGACTCAGCACCAATTGCTGTGTGAACTTGAGGCAACTGAGCTACCCTTTGCTCCTTACTGACATGCAAATAATGACTTTCGCCTGGGAAGCAGCAACTGTGGAGGTGACTTTAGGTAAGGGCTGCAAAGGGCTGCACAGAGTACCTGAGGAGGCGAGTGCTGAGATCACACCAGCACCGGGCACGGCTGCAATTCCCAGGTGTCAGGACCAAGAACGCTTCCCACGTGTGCATCCAACCTAGCTCACTGCCCACACTGCTCACATTGCGCTAGCTCCTTCCTGTCCTTCCCCTTCCTTTCTCTTCCTCTCCTTTCCATTCCTTTCCTTTCCCTTTCCTGTCCATTTTTCTCTTTCTTCCTTTTCTCTTTCTTTCTTTCTTTCTTTCTTTCTTTCTTTCTTTCTTTCTTTCTTTCTTTCTTTCTTTTTCTTTTCCTTCCTTCCTTCCTTCCTTCCTTCCTTCCTTCCTTCCTTCCTTCCTTCCTTCTCTCTCTCTCTCTTTCTTTCTTTCTTTCTTTCTTTCTTTCTTTCTTTCTCTCTCTTTCTTCCTTTCTTTCCTCTGTCTCTGACACTGTCCCTCTCCCTCACTTCCTCTTCTACTTTCTTTTTACAGTAACAGCTGTGATCTTAACAATCTTCTCCCACTCACCTTCTATTTTTCACACTTCTCTGCCTTTGAATTGGTGCTGGACATCTCTGTTCCTTCCCTTGTCCTTATTCTCATAAAGTCAAGTCTGATCTATCGTATTTTAGCTATGGTATGTGAGAAAAATCCAAGGCATATGGAAGATTCTTTACAAAGTGGGAAAAAAAAAAAAACTAACTCTGGATCCTCAAGTCCTGTGTTGTATTTCTGCGCAGGAGAACCTGAAATCCTAGTGCTGAGGCTCCGGGAGTCCCTCAGAGGGTTTTCAGGAAGGAACTGAGGAGGCTGAATTTGTTAGTCACTTCCGCCTCTGTCCATGCACAACCAGTTTTTCCGCAGATACCTGCTTTCCGCCAAATTCTAGGAAAACATCTGAGAAATCTGCAAATCACCAATAAAAATCTTACAACACATTAAAAAATGTTGAGAGTTTGAGGTAGAGCTCAGGAGTGAGGCACTTGCTTAGCCTGCATAGGGCCCTGGGTTGGATTCCCAGCACCACCAGAAAGAAATTCAATTATGGAATTTCATTAACCATAAATACTAATGCTAGTATTTGGGCATCATTTCTTTCCTAATGAATTTCTTAACTTCAATACTTAATAATGTCTGGAAGTTGCTTATTAACGATGAATATTCCCAGTTCACTTGGTCTGAAAAGAATTCCAAGTGATTTTAATGCAGGCCAAGCCTGTGCCCACTTTGAAAAATGCTGCCTACATAACAAGGCAGCGGCGTTCCCGTCTTAGAGGAAAAAATAAAAAACTCAAGATGCAGGTACATCCAGCAAAGAGAAAGAATGATATAATCACTTTATGTATTTATAAAAACAAAGCCCCCATGTTCTGTTTCTGCAAACAGTATTTCACTCTGTAGTTTAAGCATTTCATTTCCACACAAACAAGGTAACATAAGGCTCTTATTTTTTAAGATTTTGTATTTCCTTTTTCTAAGTCAGGGAGCAAAAGTGCTACATGCAGAAGTCAATCCCCTTGAGAAATGATTTAAAAAATCTGGAATCGCACACATCCTTTTTAATGAACACCAACCCAAAGGAGGATTTATGCTTGCTCTCCCTAGGAAATGCTTTGCTTTGGCTGAGATTTTGAAAGAAGATTCTGAGAGATCAATTTTCAAGACATCAGAAGAAAATATCATTGACCACTGAGAAACATCAGGCACCATAAAAAGTCCACTGAATGGGAAAAGTTTTCCCTAAGAAGAGCCTCATTATGATTTTTCACGCAGGTTCTTCCAGGAAGAAACTGTTATGTGGCAAAATGATTCAGACGATGTGAAAGTTCATTAAAAAAGGATTCTGCCTGTAATGAGATTCACACAGGGGACCTGCAGAAACCTGGGAACTGGAAGAATAGCAATGGCACCGGAGGACCATGAAAGCAAAACCGTGCAGACACCCTCACCCCCAAGATCTGCTCCTGGAGCTGGGGGAGCCAACCAGCAGGGCCAGGGAGGACAGGCGGGGCAGCGCGCAGACGTGGTGGTGCGGCGCCGCCCTCCACCCCCTCCGCCTCCGCACGCTCCACGCTCCACGATAGGGCACCTCTTTAATCAAGCACTGAATCGTTTGCTCAGAATTTCCTTCTGAATTTTTTTTTTAAAATTTACCTCCGGTCTTTGGTAGGTGTTTCACTTTTACCTGCATTTCTTTCTTTCTCCTTTGGCCTTAAAACAACGGGATCAATTGGAAATACTCAAAGACATTTTCTGATCTTTGGATACAAAATCTCCTGAATCATTACACACTGGTCCTGACCTTCAGCCGCCTTTCAGCTCGTTCCCTAGAGTGTTGTTTTTCTGAACACGGTCACTGGCTTGGCAAGGCATTGCGGTCTCCCTTCTTCTACGGCTCACTGTGCGATTTGCATTTGTTCTCTTCAGGGCTCCTGCAAAGCTCAGTTATTCCCAGGGCCCCAGATGTCCATTTCTTACTCGGACAGTTTGGAATCTATTGGATTAGATGCAGCTTATTGACTCAGGGCACATCCATGTTCACATTGTGTCCAAGTCGAGAATGGCTCACACCTGAGTTTGAAATCTGTCGTGAAGTAACTGTCACATTTCAGCTCTTCCTCCTCCTCCGCTCCAGTGTTGGCAGTTTCCTGTCCCACAGCTTTAAGCCCTGAGGTCTTAGTCACTTCAAATCTGTTCTTTCCCTTCCTTGACCGACCTAGAAGTGTGTGGGGTCTTGTCTTTTGCCCACCTTTGATGTTGCCTGGTTTTCATTGCTGTTTTTTTTTTTTAATGTACAAATATATCCCTACTTTAATCAGTTCAAAAGTGAGTTATTCCATAACATATTTGCTGATTGATTTTTTATAACAATATAGAATATAGAAACCAAGTCTTATGAGAATGATGATAGCAAAGCTACTTTCTTGATATCCACGGTAGTTATAGGAAATGATATAACTTTCATTTCCTTCCATCTCTGACAGTCTATGATGTTTGTCTTTCATTGTTCGGTTTGTACTTTCACTCTATCTATGATGATAGTATTTTCTACTTTTACTTTATTTTCCAAACCTGCCTGAAACCTAGTTGTGAGGTGCATTGTCACATCCTAGTTTCTCCAAATGTCACTAAAAAAACTTGTTGCTTTTATAGTGCTGGGTTTGTTGACTACCTATCTTTTCTTAAGAAAATCTTACTCATGTCTCAGAAGGGAAGAGCAGATATGAGATATTTAATAAGATTTTGAAATATGGCTTAAGGTAGGTTTTCCAATACAAGAACTTGGATTGTGTGAGGATGAAAGGGTGATGATCTAGGTTGGGAGATACAGAAACATAACAGCTTTAAAGCAAAGGGTTTTACAAGTTAGAGTGTAAACTCTCCTTTGATGCTTCTTGTTAAATAATGAATGAGTGTTTAAAGAAACTCCAAGAACTTATTTGCAGGTTTTATTTTCTCAAAAAACAGTTTCCTGAAATAGTAAACTTATGAAATTTTTCTTTAAAATAACAATCTCCATTTCTTCCTAAAGAAGATTGGAAAATAGTTTTATAAGCCTTAAAAGCATTTATAAAAATAAAATTTTAGGGAAAAATGAGGCATGAAGCTTATACTTCTCAGAAATAGGTACCTCTATTTTTCTATCAATTTCAGAAAACCCATGTTTTCAACGATTTCATTTTCCTAAATCAAAAATCACAAGATAAATCCTAGATGGGCCAGGACCATAACATTAATGTGTCAAATCGTGGGTTCCATAGTGAAGGCCGTTGATCAGTCCCATGAAACCCAATGAGCTAAAGAACATCCTCTCCTTAAAATCACTTCTATCCAAAGGAAAATATGTTAAACCTTGTTCTGGTCACACAGAATCTAACTTGAAATTGACTTCTATCTGCAGACCACCATTTTGAAACCTTATTTTTCAGTTTAAAGGACTATGAGAACTGTACTGTGGTTTAGATTTGATTATAAAGTTATGGAAATGCTCAAAAGGGTTCTCCAGTGTCCAACAAGCTGTTTAATGCCAGATTTACATAGTCTGAATTATAGACAGAACCCTGGGACCAATCGCAAACACAGCTAGTGAAATGCAAGTTGTGCAAATCTCCTTAGTACCAGCAAGTGCCACAGCACCAACCTGCAGAGGCTCAGAAGAAAGCAAAGGACAGAAGCTGTAACACCACTTGGAAATTGCAGTTCTTCTGATGACGAAAGACATTCTCGGTCAAAGCAAACACAATTTCACAGGGGCTTTTACTTTCACGTATTATGTGTTGTTTCCCAATGTTTCAATGCATTTAAAAATATTTGAAAGCTTGTCCTGTTTCACAACATCACCATCCTTCACTGCAGATGTGGAAAAGGAGAGGTTAGTGGGGGTGAACCTGCTGCAAACCTCATGGATAGATGGGTGGTGTCAGCGGTTACTGCCCAGGAGGACACCTGGCACTGCCTACCGCGCTGATCGCTCAGTGCTTGCTGTCAGTGGGTTTTCAGGTCTGGCTCCTTTGGAGTGTGCAGTGTCAGGAGTGATGATGACATGTTGATTAAGTTCTGCAGCCCAGAGGTGTGTGGTGATCTGCTTTGTCCCGGTGCTGTCATCCTCCTCATTGTCAAGGAGAAAATCTCAGAGAGCCTTCCAAGGACGGGCTGTCAGCCAAAGGAGAAAACCAGAGGCAAACTGCAGTATAAAAATATAGTAGAGCACCAGGGAGTCAGCTCAGTGGCTCAAGCACTTGTCTGGTAAGCACAAGATTGTGAGTTCAATCCCCAGTACAAAAAATTAGAATAAAATAAAATAATAAAAATAAAAATATAGTGAATCCAAATAAACTGAGGCTATGTGTGGAGGTGATGTATTAGTCATAAGAACACCACTCTTTCGTCACCATTTATGGTGTGGTCTGATCTAGACAATCATGCTTTCCAGAGTTCTGTAAAAAGCCTTATCGCCATCTCCATCTGGTTTAAAGTGAGTAATATTTGATTTAAGATGGCCCATTACTGGACAGCTCAGAACATCATTCCTGCAGGTCTGTTTGTGAATGGAGCAGTCTGTAATTTTTGGATACCACTGTTTGAGCCTTTGCCACTGGTTTCCTTGAATTGCAGAGGAAAAGTGCACACCCTCAGCAGAACTCTGATGGCCACAACATTTGTCCATCACTGTCTACTTTCAGATGAAAGTATTTCATTTATTTACAAATATGAAAGTATTTACAGATGAACTAACCACAGCTGAGATCTGGTCATGCATCAAGAGCCCTCAGATGCTGGCCTTGGAGTGTAGGGAGCAGGGGGAGGCAGGAAGAGGGCTGGGGTGGACAAGCACAGCTGTCCAGGAAAGTCTATCAGCCAACACACACTCTCTGATCTGACTAGGTACAGCGGCTGCATGGTATCTCCTGAACACTGAGTGAAGGAGTAGGAAATGCTGTGACTCGTGGTGCACCCCAAACTGACCCATGTTGGAGGTCACCTCAACTTCCTCAGACAGCCATCCTGGTATTCCATGACTGAGAGTGACTAAGGGTCACAGAAATACTGTGTCAGGGACTGAGTCAAACAAACAGCAACTTCTCATTTCCAACAATCTTCTACCAGACTCAAAACTCCAATGCCAGCTACACTTGGAGGATTCTTCAGAGAAGTAGTCATTACCTAAGGGTTCTAAATACTAGCAATAAGGCAGCCACCACAGGCAATTTATAAGCATCGTCCCAGGAAGTAAACTAAAAGAGAGAGAGAGAGAGAGAGAGAGAGAGAGAGAGAGAGAGAGAGAGAGAGAATGAGAAGACACTTAAACAAGATACAACCCCAGACATCCAAGTCAGCAAAGGCCGACTCAGGGGACAATGAGGTGGGACAATCCAAAAGCCTCCCATCTGGTCTCTCTCAAGTGGGAAGAACAAAGCAACTGAATGAGGCTCTGGGAAAAAAATCAAATCAGAAATAACCCCTCAGATAATTGCAGAGATGGTGTCTAAAGTAAAGACTATGCTTAGTGATCTAGAGCAGATATAGCCAAAAAATTAATGAGCTTAAGAAAACTATGGAAGCCATGAATGCTCAGCATAGGAAAGGAATGGAATCTATAAGTCAGAGTCAAGCAGATATCCAGGAGAATAGACATTGCACTGAAAATATTCCCAGCAGATTAAGTCAATGTGAGGACAGGATCTCAGATATACAACACAGGCTTGCAATTAGCAATTATGAAAAGAAAGTGTTCTCAAAAATAGCAAAAGACTATGAGAAATCAACCCAGCAGCTGCTAGATGAGACAAAGAATAACTTAAGATTGACTGGAGTCAATGAAAAAAACAGGAGATACCACAAATGGTATAAAAATCTATTCACAGATGTCATAGAAGAAAACTTTCCTGTTAGAGAAAAAGTCCCTGACATACAGATACGGGGCACATACAGAACTCAGATTAGCCATGACGTAAAAAAATCTACTGCCAGGCATATCATATTCAAGACTCCAGAAATTCAACACAAGAATAGAATCTTAAAAGGTGTTAGGGAAAAGTAATAAGTCATCTATAAAGGAAAGCCCATCAGAATCATAGCTGACTTCTCAGCACAAACTCTTATAAGGGGATCTTGGAGCAATGTACTCCAAGTTCTAAAGGAAAACAACCTTCAACTCAGACTGATATACCCTGCAAAACTGTCATTCAAAACTGATGCAGAAATAAGATACTTCATGATAAAAAAAATCTGAGGAAATTCATAACCACCAAGCCAGCACTCCAAAATGTTTTAAAAGTCATTCTTGAAAGAGATAATAAGGACTACAACACCATGAACCCCAACAGAAGGAATCCACCAAGCAAAGCAAACAATTAAACAGAAAAAAGGGTAGAAAAAGAGGGGAAACCAACAATAGGAAAATAATGTGACAAAGATATGTCAATACATATCAGTTATAACAATCAATGTCAATGGTCTCAATTCACCAATCAAAAAACACACACTGGCAGAATGAACCAAAAAAGCAAGACTTAACAATATGCTGCATACCATAAACACATTTAATTCAAAAAGAAATTCATAGTAAAGGATGGAAAACAATACTCCATGAGATAAGAACCCCTAAAAAGCAGAGGTAGCTATTCTATTTGCAGACAAAATAAATTTCAAGCCAAGATGGATTAAGAGATATAAAGAATGTCACTACATCCTTATAAAGAGAACAATCCAAGAGAAAGAGATAACAATTATATATGCACCAAATACAAGTATACTCAACTATATAAAAAATACTAATAGGCGTAAAAAATCAAATAAACACTAATACAGTTGTATTGGGGGATCTCAATATCCCACTGTCACAACAATACGATCAACTAGACAAAAAATGAAGAATGAAATAGTACAACTCAAAATTTTTTTTGGCTTTTTGAGACAAGGTCTCACTATGTACTTCAGGCTGGTCTTGAGCTCAATTTGTAGCCCAGGCTGGTCTCAAACTCATGACAATCCTCCTGCCTCAGCCTCCTGAGTACTGGGATTGCAGGCATGCACCACCATGCCAGGCTTCAAACATACTTTTGAACAAATGGAATGAGTAGATGTCTGCAGAATGTTGTATCATGCAACTTCAGAATACACACTCTTCTCAGCTGCACCCAAGACATTCTCCAATACAGAACCCACACTAGCTCATAGAACATGCTTAAGTAAATGCAAAGGAATTGAAATCCCATTCATATTATCAGAGTACAGCAGAATGAAATTGGAAATCCATGACAAAAGAACCATAAGAAATTCATAAACACATGGAAATTAAATAGCACCCTTCTGAACAACTGTTGAGTCACAGATGAAATTAAAGAAGAAATTAGACTGTTTTTACAGTTGAATTAAAATGACAACAAGACATACAGGAACCATAGGCACAATGAAAGCTGTTTTAAGAGGGAAATTTATAGCACTGAATCCCCATTTCAGGAAAACAGAGCAAGCACGTATAAAAAACTGAATAGTGAACCTCAAACTCTTAGAAAAAGAAGAGCAGGGTTTGCAAAAAGCTCAGACAAGAGAGGAAATTATAAAGATCAGAACAGCAATTAATGTGTTAGAGATTAAAAAAAAATACCAAAAACCAATGAATTGAAGAGTTGGGCCCTTGAAAGATTAAATAAATTCAATAAAACCTTATCCAATCTTATCAAAAAAAGAAAGAAAAACTCAAATTCATGCAATTAGGAATTAAAAACAGTGAAATCACACTGGACCCTGCAGAAATCCAGAAAATTGTGTATATACACTTTGAAAACTTGTCTTAGAATAAGATGGAACATACAGAAGAGATGGACAGATTCCTAGGTATCTATGAATTATCAAAGTTGAATTAAGAAGATATAAAAATCCCAAATAAACTAATATTAATCAATGAAATCAAAGGTGTAATTAAAAATCTACCAATAAAGAAGTCCAATTCCTGATGGATTCACTGCTGAATTCTATGAGAAATTTAGAGATCTCATACCACTACTTCCCAAACTCTTCAACAAAGTTGAAAGGAAAACAATGATCCCAAATTCATTACTGGAAGCAAGCATTACCCTGATACCCAAACTAGAGGGGGACCCAACTAAGAAAGAGAGTGGCAGGCCAGTTTCCCTAATGAACACTCATGCAAATATCCTCACTAAGAGACTGGCAAAGGGAATGCAGCAAATTGTCAAGAAGATTTTACACAATGACCAAGAATGATTCATCTCAGGGAAGCAGGGACAGTTCAACATACATAAATCAATAAACTTAATACACTATATTAACAGGGTCAAGGCCGTGAATCATATGATCATCTCAATAGATGCAGAAAATGCTTTTGATAAAGGCCAGCATCCATTCATGATAAGAACTCTACAGAAACCTGGAATAGATGATCTGTATCTCAATCTAATAAAAACCATCTATGACAAACCAACAGCCGACATCATACTTAATAGATCAAATCTGGAAGCTCTCCTTCTAAAATCAGGAACAAGACAAGGATATCCACTGCCTCTAGTCTTACTCAGCATAGTCCTGAAAGCTTTAGCCAGAGAAATTAAAGTAGAAAAAAAAGAAGTTAAATTATCATTATTTGCAGATGACATGATACTTTATATAAAAGTCTCCCAAAACTTCACTAAAAAACTGGTAGATTTAATAAGAAAATCCAGTAACATAGCTAGGTACAAAACCAACACTCAAACATCAATAGCTTTTCTGTATATGAATAACAAATTCACTGAAATAAAACTCAAAGGAACAACACCATTCACAATAGTAAAAGGTGAAATACATAGGAATCAATCTAAAGAAGGTTGTAAAAGACCTCTTATGTTGAAAACTAAATTATTTGAAAAGAGGAGATTGAAGAGGATATTAGAAAATGGAAATACATTCTTGCTTTTGGTTAAGAAGAACCAAAATAGTGAAAATGGCCATACTTCCAAAAATGTTATACAGATTTAATGCTATCCCTATTAAATTCCAACACCATATTTCACAAAAGTAGGGAAAACAATCCTAAAATCCATCTGAAACCAGAAGAGACCTAGAATAGGAAAGGCAATTCTGTGCAACAAAGGAAAGACAGGAGACCTCACAATCCCTGATTTGAAGTTATGCTATAAAGTGACCAAAATAAAAACAGTATGGTACTGGGAAAACAACAGACATGAAGACCAATGGAACTGATTAGAAGATGCAGAAACAACTCCAGACACACTAACTTACCTTGTCTTTGACAACAGTGCCAAATACATTCACCAGAAAAAAATATTACTTCTTTAATGTTATGGTGCTGGAAAAACTGACTCTACACATGCCAAAGATTAAAATTGTACCCATATCTTTCACTACACAATAAACTAAGTTCAGAATGGATCAAAGATCTAAATATTAAAACAGGAGAATTAAATCTGCTGGAAAACACAATAGGTAAAACTCTTGAAGACACTGGTGTAGGCAAAACCTT
This sequence comes from Hydrochoerus hydrochaeris, assembly GCA_004027455.1. Classification (NCBI taxonomy): domain Eukaryota; kingdom Metazoa; phylum Chordata; class Mammalia; order Rodentia; family Hydrochaeridae; genus Hydrochoerus; species Hydrochoerus hydrochaeris. Next base: position 22,591 of record PVLA01009701.1, on the reverse strand, counting down.
TATGAATAAAACTCTGATCTCACAGTAACTTTCACAAAGAATCAACAACTGGCATCTCACTTCTGAAAAAAGCTTTTGGGGCTGGAGGTTTAGTGCAGTGGCACAAGCACCTGCCTGGAAAGTTCGAGTTAGTGAGTTCGAACCCTGGTGCCAAAAAAAAAAAAAAAAAAAAGCTTTTCTACAGAAACAGACACCACCAACAGAGTGAAGAGACAGTCCACAATGTGGGAAAAAAATGTTTGCCAGCTGTTCCTCAGACAAAGGATTATTATTAAGAACATATAAAGAACTAAAAAAAAAAAACCAGACCTCACAAATTGAGTGACCCAATCCAAAAATGGGTATCTGAGATGAATACACACTTCTCAGATGAAGAAATACAAACAGCAAATAACTATATGACAAAATGTTCAGTATCACTGGTCATTCCACAGATGCAAATTAAAACAACACTGAAATTCCACCTCATCCTGGAAAAAAATGACTATTTTCAATAACATATTCTGGTAGGGCTGAGGTGGGAAAGGAAGCTTCCTCCACTGTTGGTGGGGGTGTAGACTGTGCAACCACTGTGGAAATCAGTGTGGAGATTCCCCAGAAACCCAGGTTTGGAGGTCTCATTTGACCCAGTCATTCCCCTTCTAAGTATCTTCCCAGGAGAATTAAAAACTACCACAGCAATATATATGCAACCAAACTACTAATTTCTCATAGTTCATTGAAAAAAATGTGCTAATATTTTTAGAACAATTGAATGCAGATATCTTGTACCCTGAGTAGTTTAAAAATAACAATATGCAGCATATTAACCAGTGTTGCCCTCTACTAATCTTGGTTTGAAATTTTGTTATATTTTTTCTCTTTAAAATCAAATAAAAAAGTAAATTGTTAGTTTTATATACGATTTGACCAAAATTTATTTTTTAAGAGAAAAATGCATAAAAATACCTCATCAATGTGACTTTCTTAGGGATAATTTTAGAATTACTCTCATCAATTCTACTGTAGGGCTCCCAATACAGACTTTCTGAAGCAAGCATCTAGGATTAAACATTTACATGTTTGATGAATTTCCATGGAGGATTCATATTGATTTGTGCTTATGCTGAAGTTTGAACATTGATTTATTCAGCTGTGATGTCTCTAGCAAGGGTCACAGATACTTTCTCATGAGAGTTGTCTCCGAGCTTTCTTAAATAACTCAAAGATGTATGGCTAGAGGTGGCGGCGCTTAGTGCCCGGCAGGTGGAGACGGTTCAACTGGCCCAAGTTGCCATCACCATTCATGAACTTAGTGACAGTGCAGCTCTAAGATTTCTGATGCCCTGTTGTAGCTGTGCTTGGGTGTGATATTCACTGAGCACTAAGGAGTTGGATTTAGCCGCCAGCCCTTCCAAAAGAGTTACCACCAGCCCCAGATTTCACTTGAGAAAGATTTGTAATGCTACAATGTCTCAGAGGAAGCTTTTCTTCAATCCACAACCAATCATGTCTTTCTTAGGCTTCATATTGTACATTTCAAAATATCTCTTCTTATCTTTGTTAAAGGAGCAGTTTAAAGCTAAACCCTGTGAATTTCTATAAAGAAAGCTTTGTATAAGGTCCAGAGATATATGCAATATTTTCAAAAAGTCTACTTGTTCATTTTCTCTTGTATGCTTTTCTAAAAGCATTCTATTTTTGGTCTTTATTGAGGAGTAATTGATATACACTAGCACATGTGTTAATACAAATTTCAATATAGCTACACCCCAATGAACCCATCACCAAATCAAGATAGTGGACACATTCAACCCCTTACTAAATCTTCTTGTGTTCTTTTGTAATTTTTCCCTTCCTCTCACCATTACAGCCCAATCTGCACCACTACACATGCAGCCAATTGTAGATTTTCTGTTATTGTTATGGTGTATGCTCCAGAGTTTTGCATAAATGTGTTCATACATTGTGTAGTCAGTATTCTCTGGTTTGTTTTACTCAGCGTGGTTATTTTGCCATTTGTCCGTTACACCCCCATGAAGATTCCTTTTTAAAGCTGGATGGAGTCCAGAGAATAGATGTAATTGTTTAACTTTGTCTGTTGACATATTCGAGCTACTTTCAGTATATAACTTTTGCAAATGAAGCTGCTATAAATGTGGGTGCACAAATCTCTTAAAAGCCACACTATTTGTTTTCTCTTGGGTGAGTCTGTAGCCTGAATTTAATGGCAAGTATGGATTTGATTTTCTTGGATTTAGTTTTACAAGGTAATAAATTGTTTTTCTGAAGTGATTACATCTCATTTTACATTTCAATCAGCATTATATGCCAGTCTCAGTTCTTCCACATCCTCACCAACCTTTGATATGGTTCTTTCTTTTAGCTATTTTTGTAACATGTGATCTCTTATTGGGGTTTCATATTTTTTAATTATTAATGATGCTAGGCATGATTATTTGGTTATTTTCTATCCATATACTTTGTTTGCTGAAGGATCTGTTTGAATATTTTGTCCATTTACCTATTGGGTGTTTCTTTCTTTATCACTGAGGTTTTAGAGCTCACTCTGTGTTTCGGATAAAGTTCCCTAACAGGGCTGGGGTGTGACTCAGAGGTGAAGCGTGTGATTATTACCATGAAAGGAGCCTCAAGTTCAACCCTCAGCATCAAAATTAAAAGGAAAGCCTGTCACTGGACATTTTCTCTGCCAATATTTACTCCTACACTCTGGCTCTGTCTTCATATACTTACAAAATGTTTTGAAGATGTGAAAATGTTTTACTGATGTGAAGTCTTATTGATCAATATTTCTTTCTTTCTTTTTCTTTTCTTTTTTTGAAAATCTTTTTATGTAATCTCTAAGAAAGTACTACTCAACTAAAGGTCACAAATATTCTTACTGTATTTTCCTCCAAAAGTTATGGTTTTCTCTTTCGCATCTATAGGTCTATGAGCCTTTATTTTTCTCTGTTTTTTTAGTGTTGTAAGAGATGGGAGTCAAAAGACAAACGATGTGCATCCCAGCACCACATTTTCTAGGCAGAAGCTGTGGTATTGCTGGCGCATGAAAGCACATTAACAAAAACACAACGCGAGTGGCCGAGTCTGGGTCCAAACCGCAGCCTCAGAGGGTGTGAGGTAAGAACCCTGGCTGAGAGCTCACGATGCTTTGGAATTGTGCTTTCTCGGTCTCTCTCTTATCTTTATTGCAGAGATGATTTTCCAAAGTTCTCTCCCAATTCCAGCAGGGGTGTTTGGAGAAGGCTGAGGACTGAGCTTGGAATAAAGAGGTAGAGAACCACTGCCCTGACATTCATGTCGCAGCTCCTGCACTTTGCAAACAGGTAGCTCCCTGATTTCCGCTTCTGTTGTTTCTAGCATTGGGCTGGAAACCTGTCCATGGAGAATCCCGTAGAGAGAAGGATGCATAGGGACCAGATATCAGTCTAGGAGCCTCTGACCCTCTGGTGTGAACATAGAAGGGAATAAAATACTTCCCACCATTATACTATACTGAAAACATAACCTAGCAACCTATACATTATGTCTGAATTTATTTTCAAATACATAATTTTGTACAAAGACCCAGCTGTAGTTTCACACATAAATATTCAACTAAGATAGCATTTTCATGAACAAGATTGACTGCTAATGAAAAAATGTTCAGATGTTTCTTTAAATGAAAAATTTAGGTTGCAAAAACAATATGTAGGGTGACCAGGGTGCTTTTGTAAAAAAATGTATCTATGCATGTACAGACTAGAAAAATACACACAGGAATAATTTTACAATGTGTCTCCATCTAGTAAGAAAGCAGGCAGTTTTTAATTTTTTAATCTAACTTTCTGTTTTGAGATATTTATTGTTACAAGAAGTTAGAACAAATACTAAGCAGAAACCATGTGCTCCACCAATTTCCATCATCAGTAACACCCTACAAAGCCACACATGATCCTCAGCTTATGCGGGGGTGACCTCCAGAGCAACCCATCCACAGCAGAGAATGGTGTCAGTCGGAAATGCATCTTACACACCCCGCCCGCAGGACACACAGGGCAGCGCAGGGTCCTCTGCCGAGTGTTGGTTGCTTGTCCAGCGCTGGCTGGGAGCTGAGGCTTATAGCTGGTGCACAGTTTCTGGGGTTTTACTTCCTTAGCTAAAAAAAAATAAAATCAAAAATTCAAAATGGGATGTATGCTTTTTCCGGAACACCTGCTGTGCTTCCGCCTTTGAAAATCGTAAGTCAAACTATCACAGGGTCAGGGACAGTCTGTGACCCAGTATCCTAAATGGAAGAAGGATGCTCACAAAGTCAAGCTACAGAGCGTTTCTGGGACAGCAAGCGTCCCGTGGACTGCCGTGGAGACACCCCGCTCTGCTCCTGACTGGCCTTGGTTCTTGAGTCCTGGCCACCACCTGTGCGTTACCTCTTTCTTTAATTTTGTCATTTCAGGAACAGGGCAACTCTGTAACTTAGTCAGACACTGTACCAAAGTAAAACAACAAAAAAGAGATGGGGGTGTAGCTCAGGGCAAAGGCTGTGGGATTAAACCCCAGTACAGAAGAAGAAAAAGAAGTGTATCAAGAAATCATGATAAACACAACTCTGGGGATTGTTCTTCATACTCGGCCTAGTTCTCTGGAGTTGTTGCGTGCATCACATCTTAACACACGAAGTGATTTTGTAAAAAAAATTAATTTTCTGTCTTCTTGTTATTTAAATATATTTAATAAAAGATTTTTATTTTGTAATGATGTGAAATAAATAGCCCTAACATGTTGGGGAAATATTACCAATTATATAAGCAGGAACTTTCACTTAGCATTGTTTGGAATACCCAAATGACCATGACATGAATGCTGCGATGATACCTGTGAGACCCGACTCTCTCCGGGGACAGACCTGACTGTGTCATTGTCATGTCCACTGCTCAACACGCTCAGGGCCCTGGGGACCACAGAGGGTCTCTTTCAGGAGAAGCTGCCCTGCCTGTTGTTTAATGTCCTCTGTGTCCTCATGGCTCTGAGTGTGTAAAGTCATCCCACTCTAAGGTAGTGAAGATGAACTCCCGACGGTGAGGCAAAGGATTCCTCTCTTGTGAAAATGACACTTGGTATGAACAGAAACCCACTTCCCCTCGGTAACAGAGAAGCCACGAATCACAGCATCACTCCGGCTGGGTCACAGTCTAACACCTCACGCCTCCTCCTCCTCCTCCTCCTCCTCCTCCTCCTCCTCCTCCTCC
>PVLA01009701.1:0-17263 GCA_004027455.1 Hydrochoerus hydrochaeris | reverse complement strand
GAACAGACCCTCAAAACTGTCTTCTTCCAAATACCCCCACACGCGTGTCTGCTTCTGCCCGCTAAGCACCGTCAGGCTTTCTCCAGGTAAAACACTTTCTTCCACATTAACTGCGGCAAAGCTCAGCGCTCCGTGTTTCTTATCCACTTCTCTCGTGGCTCGAGGACAGAGAAATTGATTCTGATTCACTCTACCACTCGCTGTGAGCAGTTTCCAGTAAAGGTATTTGTCGATTTGGATAATTTCTTAGAAGCTTGTTATTTGCTAGGGAAGACATCCATTACCCAATAGCTAGGAGAACAAGGAGCTGAATCCACCACATTTTTAAGTTAAAATAAGAACTTTCTGCTGCCCCAGGTAAGTAGCAGCTTAGTGTTCATCTCAATCACTCGCATATTGGGAGAAACCGCGAGGTTGCCTGAAGCCAGCCTCCCACGGAGGCGGAAGAGCAGCTTGTGTGTGTGACAGTCTCCCCACCTTTAGCCTGTGCCCACCTTTCACACTGAACTAACTTCTTCCCAAACTCTGGGGAACCAGCTCATTACGCACATGCTGCATGTCTGGATCAAGAACCTTGTATTAGTCAGGGCTTAGAACAGCAGCAAAAATCACCTTAAGGGGTTTCCGCTGTGAGTTACATGGGGCAGGAAGCGTGCTCGCTAAGTGCTGTGTCCCTCTCTGAACCCCTGGGCTGTGCCTACTGGTGACGCAGAAGCTGCAGCCCCTGTGACAGCCGTGTTGGGAGCAGATGACACTCAGCTCTCCTCAAGCCTCGGAAGTGCGGAGGGCAGAGCTGCGTGGTTTAATGGGTTACGGAGCCCCTCACTGTACCCTGTTTTTACACAACCCCAGATTTCCACAGCTTCCGTGCTATGGAGTTTTCTTACTCCAAGATGGTCTCGTGATCTGTTTATGCGCCTCTCTTGGGTGTGTTTTGCCGAGGATCACTGGAACTTCAGTAGGAACCAGTGGAGGAAAGTACATGAAAAGGAAAAGAAAGTGAATTGACTCATGGTTGGAAGGACCAGGAGAGGCAGACTTCTTAGAATGTTTTACGTCAGTAGGTCTGCTGAAATGCTTTATGTAATTTAATTTAGTTTTTATTTATATATTTATTTATTTAAAGATCTTTTTTTCTTTTTTTGGTACCAGGGATCAAACTCAGGACCTTGTGCTTTCCATGCAGGCACTTACACCACTGAGCTGAATCCCGGGCCTTGAAATGTGTAATTTTAAAAGTCAGGATTTGAGAGGCCAAGTCTCTGAAGTGGAGATAAGAGTAAGTTACCACTTTCTCCCTCCCAGGTGCCTGAGTAAGCTGGGAATCCTCTCAGCTGTGAGTAACAGAATTCCAGACTCGCTGCACAGGGTTTGAACAGGGAGCAGACGGAGCTCTCCCCAGGCAGGAATCCAGACACATTTGGGGGACGGGCGGTGTCTCTGCCATCACACGGTGTCACTGCGGCCTTTCTTTTTCCTTTTTAACCTCACTGTTTTCTTTCGCCACAATGCCCCAGGCTTATAAATTAGCTCTAGCCATGTGCCATAGTTTTGTATTCGTTGATCTTTTTCATGTGCCAGAATCGAATCTGTAATGCTAAATTGTCTCCCCAGGTGAGGAATAAATGAGGAGAGGTAACAGCTAATCATGACCGAAAGCTAGACACAGAGCTTGGGCCCCGGGACAGAATTACTGCCAGGAATGGTGAGTGGAGGCCACGCTGGGTTGTGAGCACACGCCTGTAGGTGTGACCTGAACACAGTGGGGCCCTGTGCCACTCGCCCCGGCAAGGAAAGAGCCACATGTATGTTCACTCTTCTCCAGAGCTTCTTCCTCTTCCCTTGTAAGAATGCAAGTTTCAAAAGATCCCACGTCAGGACAGTTTCCAAGGGTGAAACCCTCCACTTCCCAGATGAGGAAGCCTGGGCCCTGGCGGGAATGGTGCCACCCGCGTTCCGTAGATGACACTGCTCCCTGCCCGGCGCTTCCTCTCCTAGGCTTTGTCCTGCGTGATTGAGGGCCCGCTTCTCTCCGGCTTCTCGCTCCTGCTTCCTTCTGTCTGGTTGTGATTCCTCTGTCAGACGCCGCTTCCCCACACACTTCTTTCCCTTCCTCTCTCTCTTACATTTTATAGACCCTTAAGCTTTGGGGGATTTTTCTTCTTTAAAATGTTTTGCGTTTAACTTCCCTGACAGCTTCCCTCAACTCCCCACCCTGCTCGGTGCTTTCTTGGTCTCCTGGCCCTTGAATGCGTGTTGGTCCTACCGCTTCCTCATTCAGATTGATGTGTACTTTCTCGTCCTTTTCAAAGTCCTTGCTCTGTCTTACTACTAACTCCCAGTGGATCCAGTGTTTCCAGCTTTGTACCTGCATCTAACTACTTTATTCTCCTGATACTGGGCAACATTCTTTACAGCTGGCTTCTGTCCATTTCAACTCAAGAAACCCATCAGCACACTGTTTCCAATTTTCAAGATATAATAGATGGTAAATAGTTACATAGAACGTTCAACATCATTAGTTACTAAGTAAGTGTAAATTAGAACAGCAATGATTAAAATGCACCCATTAGAATAGCCACAGTAAAAATAAATAAATCAATAAGTGCTGGAGAGGATATGGAGAAACTCGATCACTCACAGAATCTAACGGAAATGAAATACACCGCGGTGAGCTTGGGAAACAATCCAGTAGTTTCTCACATGTAACTACCACGTGTCTCAGATTGTGCTCTGGGGTATTTACCCACAACAGATGAGAAATTATGTTTGTCTAAAAATCTGCGTGCGGATTCTCACTATAGCTTTACTGATATCAGCCCCTCAGGCTGAAAACAAACCGAGTGCCTCTGAGAAGGTGATGAACAGCATGTGTCTCTCTGTCTGTATAACAAAGTGCTATGGTCTGACTTTTTCTGTGCTTCCAACTTTCACGGTTGAAATTCTAACACCTCCATGATTGTAGTAGGAGGTGAGACCTGTGGGAGCTGATTCGGCTGTGAGGGTCAGGGTCATGAACTTACATAACATTTCACTCTGTTTCTATAAAATTTTTGAAATGATAACAAGTTAAAAATGGATAACTATTAGGAGCTCCCAGGGACCTAACACTTACATAGTGTTAGGCTAATTTATACAAAATGTTTGAAGTAATAAAATGTTAGAAATGGATAATTATTAGGAGTTCCATGGCATCATGGTAGGTGGGTAGAGGCAGATGGGTGTGGTTCAAGAAAAAGCAAATGAGGGATCGTGGTGGAAATGGAAGCGCACTGTGTTTTGACTACCCCAGTGTCAGTATTTTGGTTTCCATACTACAGTTTTGCAAGACATTTGCCTTTGGAGGTCTTTCTGGTTATCTCTTTAAAATCATCTTAAAGAGAGTTTAAGTATAAAGAGTTTAGTGACATTTGTTTTGAATAAAGTATAGATCAAAGCAGCCAACTACAAAGAGACTAAATTTTCCCCTAAATTTAGAATTAGAAAATTACCATTAAAATTTCATTGCATTTGGTGACCATGTCCTTCTTATGCACAGTATTGTTAACCATATTCTAAAGTGCTTCTTTTTCTTCACTTTGGGAAGACTAGATTTGTGTTATTTCTCTCCCTCTCTCTCTCTTAGAAATTCTGCACAGTGATTTTTTTGGGGGGAGAAATCATCTCTTGAACTGTGATATGACTGTATTCATAGTCATTGAGAAATGTCTTTGAAAGACATTTTGAATATTCCATATTTGTAACTGATACTATGCAGATAATATTTAATATTTTTAAAATATTTAATATTTTTAGCAACCTCATGCATCTCAAATAAATGCACTTCTTTCAAAGATATGGCTTTTATTGAATAGACAGTAGAGAAAATTTATGACTAGGCAAAGAAGAAAGCCATGAATGGGATACCAGAGTGTGTAATGAATTAAGAAACAAGAAGCTGTAAGAGGGCGGTAAGAAGACTATGACACATAGGGCAGAAGTTCTCCTCACTCAACAGTGCTTTTTGCATTTATCCTCCATTTAGCTGATTCTCTCTCCAGCTGTTTCTGTACTGCTCTTAAAGTTACCTTTTGGGTTTATTTTTAAATTATATTAAGTTACTGTATCATGGAAGTTTGTCATATGTACAGAAAAGTGCAGACATTGTAAGTGGGGAGCTCAATATGTTTTCACCAGGAGAGTCAGACACATAACTACCTCCTATACCAGGAAACACGGCTTCGCTTAGACACAAAGAGCTTACCTTATATCCCCTTTGTCACCAGCCACACCCCCAACCAACATCCTGACCTCTGTGAGCACAGGTGAATCATTCCTGCTTTTGTATTTTGTATAAATACTTTTTACAAGTATAGACAAACATCTGCCTCTTTAATAACCTGCCTTCTTCCCTAAGTGTGCTTTCTCAGTCTTTCCTTCCCGTGACTTCCAATATGACCTTTCTAAGCTGCACTAACCAGTTGCTCTCCCACTGGAGAGAAAGGCATCCTTGCTAATCGTTAAGAAAAATGTCCAGTCATTTTGCACTGTACAAAAATCCCTTGAAGATTCACCTCAGGCTTGTTTTTTCCTGTCCACTCCCCTGACAAACCCACTCCTGCTGCAGGACTTCACTTACCTTCTTCAAAACAAACCCTCTGCTCATCTCTCTGAGTATTTCTGTCTGTCCTGATTTCTCCCATGGTGTTTTTCTACCTCTTTATTGGTCTAGTGAGGAGCCTGTACAGCCATCAGAATTCAGTTAATGTGTCCTCACTATTCCTTCACTCACCCACATAGACGATCAGTAGCTACAGAGGGGCCCTCGCTCCTCTCTAATTCTTAAGTATTTTTCTGTGGTGTTTGTAACATAATGTACAATTATTTCTTGGCATGTCTCTGTGTCATGGGATGAGTTACTTTTTGTACTATTTCCTGTGTTCTCCAGGTCTTGAATGCTGTACAATAAACAATTACTCTGTTCTAAATAATGAATAGTAACATGATTAAGAATAAAAAGGCAGCAAACATGCATGTAGTAACATTCTCTTACCAGCTCCAAAGAAGAAAGGAATATTTTCTTATATAAAAAATGGCACTGAACTCAATCCTTAAGAATGGGTAGATTTAGGTATGTTGAACCAGCCCTGTGTTCCTGGGATGAATCCCAGTTGGTCAAGGTGTATAACCTTGATGGTTTACTGCCTTCTGTTTGCTAGGATCTTATTGAGGATTTTTGCATCTATGTTCATTAGAGAGATTGGCCCGTAGTTCTCCTTTTTGGGTGAGTCCTTCTCTGGTTTGGGAATCAGAGTAACACTTGCTTCCAGGTATGAGTTAGGGAGGATTGCTTCCCTTTAGACTTTATTAAAGACTTTGAGACATATTAGCATTAAATATTCTCTAAATTTCTTGTAGAATTCAACTGTGAATCCATCGGGATCTGGACTTTTCTTTGTTGATACGTTTTTAATTATGTTTTCAATTTCATTAACTGACACTGAGTTATTTGTTCTCTTCTTGTTTCAGGTTCAGTAATTCACATGTCTCAAAGAGCTGGTCCATTTGTTTTGTGTTTTCCAGCCTATGTGAGTAAAGATTTTCAAAGTAGGTAATGATGATCTTCTGAATTTCCACAGGATCTGCAGTGATTTTACCCTTTCATTCCTCGTTGAGTGAATTTGAGCTTTTTGTTTCCTTTTCTTGATAAAGTTGGCTGGAGTTTTATCAACTTTGTTTATTCTTTCAAAAAAATCAATGCTCTTTTCATTCATTTTTTTTATTGTTTTCTTAGTCTCAATTGTGGTAATTTCTGCTCTGATCTTCATAATTTCCACCATTCTATGAGCTTTACTTGCTCTTCTTTTTCTAGAAGCTTGAGGCTTGACTTGCTCTTCTTTTTCCAGAAGCTTGAGGTACAGCATTTGATTGTTTATTTGTGTTTGTTCTATTTTCCCTGATGTGAGAATTCCCTCTTAATACCACTTTCATTGCATCCCGCTGGGACTGGTATGCTGTATCTGCATTTTCATTTGATTGCAGATATTGTTTAATTTCTTCTTTAATTTCATCTGTGACCCATTGGTTGTTCAGGAGGGTGTTATTTAATTTCTACTTGTTATGGAGTTTTCACAGTTTCTTTTGCCATTAATTTCCAATTTCATTGCAGTATGGCAGGATAATATGCATGGGATAATTTCAATTCCTCTGAGCAACTATTTTGAAGATAACAATACACAATATATTAACCATTGTTAAACTCCTATTACATTGTTTTGAAATTCCGTATCATTATTTTTGTTCTTTTTTAAATTAAAAAAAGGAAAACAAAGATTAAAAAAGAATATGTAATTTATCAACTAGTGATTTCTTACTTTTTTTGAAGTTCTATATTATTTCTACCCTTTTTTCTGTTTTGCTTTTTTTCTCTATAAAAAAAGAATGGATAGAATTTGCAAAGGAGGGAGAAATTGGCCTTGCTTTGCTTTCTTGCAGCTTTCTGGGAAAGCTGAACTTGGAAAATCCTAAATAGAAAGAGCTTTTCCTCAGCAGCTTTCAGCTAGTGCTGTACAACCATAGTTCTGTCCAGACTCGGTCTATTGGCTCAGGCTTGGTCTCTGGCTCCTTGGTATATTTTGACAAACTGAAATCATAAACAAGTATTGGCCTGAGTTTTGACCTGCCTGTAATGGTGATACATGGTGTCACCTGAGAAATTTAGAAGTTTAGCTAAGTGATGCCGCAGGGAGCCAGGGTCCTCACTTTGTAAACCTTCCCATCCTGTGCGAGAGGAGGACAGGAGGTACTGTGAGTGCTACACCCGCCCTAGGGGCTGGTAGCCCGCTTACAATGTAAGCGGGGAGAAGAGATCTGCTCTCCCTCACTTTTGCTCCTGCTACTTTTGCTGTCTTCGTGCCTTGAACTGTTGCCCCTGTACTGTGACAACCTGCCCTGGAGCCAGCTGACTACGGACTGAAACCCCCACAAACTGTGAGCTAAATACACCTTTCCTTCCTTCATGTTGGGTGATGGGTATTTTGTCCCAGCAATGAGAGAAAAGTAACCAAGACGCTGTCCTAGATTCAAATGCTCCTGGCAGTGTGGTGTAAGAGAAGGTTTAATGGGTCCTCTATGGGCCTCTGCTTTACCCTCTGTAGCATGGGAGCAATATGTTTTTTTTTTCAATTGAGTTAACATGATAATCAAATGGAACGATGCTTACAAAGTGCCTGGCACAATACCTGGACCCCAAAAAAACAATGTCCTGGATGTTACAGTTCCCTTTTCTGTTCCCCCAATTCTTACTTGTGATGTTTTCCTTTTCATAGGCTGACTATTTATGGCAGGAGGCAGGGGAGAGGGAAGGGTGGAGGTGGAATCCTGTGCAGCCGGCTGCTGCTTGTGGGAAACCATAACTCAATGCAGCGCAGAGCACAGGCAGTAATTTCCAGCGTGCGCAGTGCTCTGCTGACCTCTGGGGTTCTCTGGAGGCCGATGTGGCTGAGACTGCTGACACGGGCTCCTTGGGAACTGTGTTCCGAGGTCAGAGAGGCTCCCTCCCTTCCCGTGATTCGGCGCAGATTTGGAGCTCCACACTCATTCCATCTGATTTGTGCTTAGGAGAGATAGAGAGAAACAAATATCTGAACACAAAACCCACAGGCTAAGTCAGCTGGATTTTAATTTCCAGCCAAGACTGTATAAAAGCGATCTGTTATACCCAGCTCATCTCTGCGCCTGTCTTCAGTAGCTCCCTGTGAGCAGCCGTGTAGACTGACACTGCCTGGATCCAGGGACCCACAAAAGCTATGGGCCGCTGATCAATGCTTCTCCTGATGTTTGTGAAGAACAATGAATTCGCTTAGCCCCTGTGTTTTTCTCTCCTTGTGATACTACGTGCATTCGCTTGTATTATACACACATTTAAAGGAGCTATAGGTGATAGGCTCAGCGGTGCAGGCTGGACATCCGGTGGGAACCACAGCGGAGGCTGCAAAGCTTAGTGTCTACACAGTCAGTCAAAAACCAGTTGGAGGGAAAAAATAATGTAGACAAGTCCCCTGTTTGCTTGACCTGAAGAGGTGCAGAGAGGCGGGCCAGGGTACACATCCCTGCAATCCCAGCACCCTGGGAGGCTGCCATAGGAGATTTGCAAGTTCAAACCCAGGTAGGCAACTCAGTGACTTTGTCAGATTTTATCTTAAAAACATTTTAAAGGGTTTATGGGTGTAGCTCCCTGTGAAATCTCTGGGTTCAGTCTCCAGTTTGAAAAAAGAAATGGTGCACAAAGAGCAAAACATAACAGCATAATTATTTAGCAAGATATATATGAGGCAGCCAGGTGCTGTAAAACTAAGTCTGAATATATAGCAAATGTGAAAACATTTATATATCGGGGTTTGCTGTCGACGCAGATGTGGGACCTAAAGGAACATTCTGTGGATGACTTAGGTCACTGAGAGTGTGGAACAGGACACTGGGTGCAGACAGAAGGGTCGGAGCCAGAGGGACGCATCCAAGAAACAAAACAGATACCTGTGCTGGCTCTCCACCGGGTGCAGCAAATCACCACAAACTGGGACACCAAGTAGCTGACTCCAGTGCTCCTGATAGCTCCAGGTTGAAGCCAATTGTCCGCTAGCTGCGTTGTCAGGTGGAGGCTTAGGTCCTCCTTCAAGTTCTCCTGGCTCTTGATGGAATTGCTACTGGAAGCTACGGAGCTCTTATCCTTGGTGTCTTCCCAGCAGAGAAGTCCTGACCCTTCCTCTGCTCAGCTCTTAAGGGCAGCCCCACCAGCATGAGGACTGCAAAGTCAATGGACTGCTAATCTAATGACAGAGTGATCTGTCACATTCTCTGGCCCCAAACACGTTCAAGCAGGGTTGACTGGATTGAGGGGGTTGTACAGAGCTCCATGCTGGGGGCAGGAACCTTGGAAGTCTGTAGAATTTTGCTTGAACTCACAAGGAAAAGTGCCAGCTGACATTTCTGGGATGGCAGAGAGCTTGGGTTTCTGTCTTTGTCCTGCCTATGTCTGCAGGCCTTGTGCAGAGCAGGCCCGTCCTGTGGAGGTGTCTAACCTGGAGACCACACCAGGTAGGCTCAAGTCCTGCCTCTGCTTGCTTGTAGCAGTGTGACCTCAAATAGGTTCTCAATGGCATGGATGAAAAGTTCACTGTAAGACTTTTGCTTTTAGCTTCTACAGATATTAATTATGATTTTAAATGGTACAGATATAAGCATTTAGTGCTTTTTAAATTTTTAAAAAATTTATTTAGAGAGAAAAAACATGAAAAGTGTAGAAATAATACAGAATTTCAAAGCAAAGGATAAACAGTAAGAAATCACTAGTTGATAAATTACATATTGTCCTCTTAGAAATAGTTGCTCAAGTTACAAAATTAAAGCATACAAAGTAGATATTGAAATAGTGACACTGTAAACAGCTGCGCATGCATAAGTCTCTACATGTATTTCTACCCTTTCTGTATTAGAGGGAAAAACAAAACATAGCAAGATAAAACAAAACAAATTCCTATAAAAACATGAAACCAAAAAGTCATATAAAACCACAGTACAAGGTGATCTAAAATGGATACTGTGTTGTCTCTTATTATCTTCAATAGAATTGTCTATATCATTGGGCATAATTGAATATAACAGTATAATTGAATATAGTAGTACATAACAATATTAGAAAAAATAATACATTGTATACAGTATAAAACTTCAAAAGCAGGTAATAATCAAACTAGACTGGGTATCCTAGTGAATCTTGTCATCTTCAGTGTAGTTGTCTATACTCTCAGACTTGATTCTATCATAACAGCTTTGAATAAAATCTGTCAATTCTAAACAGTATTCTGACAAACCAGATTCAATTAAGATCAGTCATGGTAAAATAGTGTAAGTTATACAGAGCTTCAGATTAAATTAATAAGAAATTAAGGATGGTTACGGTACTATATCTTGCTATTTTTGGATAGACCTCAAATCTAGTAGAAGTAGACAAACTGGAACAGAATATAATCCATCTAAGAGAGTGGTGTGAGTAATGTGGGTTTTAAATCCTGGTACACTATTAACAATATCCTCTGCCTTCTTTTTTTAGACTATTCCTCCCCTTTCACTCCCACAAGGTGCTATGCATTTTGGGTTCCACCAACTCCCTCAGTTTTTAGACTGGGGGGGAGCAACCTGCTTTTTATCTAAGTGGTTCCAAACCCTTTTACTCCTGAACAAAAGCCTCAAGGTTTTCCTTCATTATAGCTGAGTAGTTCTCTAATGCACATATGTATCCTGTCTTTCCAACCTATCTGCAGGTGGTGGTCGAGTTGTTCCTATTTCTCCCTGGCTCTCTGTCACATAGAGCATTGTTTTCTCATATTTGATTTTTGGTCCATAAACCCTCTCTCAGGTTGATTATATTTCCTATACAGAGCATCTCAATGGACCCTACCTCCTGATTCTCCTGATCCACTCTACCTGTCTTTTTTTTTTTTAGTGTATCAAGGCCATCTATGTTAGATATTATAACCAACCTTCTCTGCCTCATTTCTGCTATGCTATTTTTCTGCCTTTGTTTGTCTACTTGTTTCCTTCATTCTACTGCTTGCCCCACTCGTTGAGGCCTTTCTGCTACTGTTCCTAAAATACTGGTATTTTTTTTCTTTCTCTCTCTAGAATATCCTTCAGTATTCTCTGTAGGGTTGGATTGGTGGTCACAGACTCCCCCAGTTCCTCTTTGTCATGGAAGTATCTTGTTTCTCCATTAATTTCTAGTGACAGTTTTGCAGCATACATCAATTTGGGCTGGAGGTTATTTTCTTTCAGGGCTTGGAATACTTTGCCCCAAGCTCTTCTTGATCTGTGTTGAGAAGTCTGCTGTGATCTTGATGGGCTTTCCTTTATAGGTAATTGTTTCTTTTTTTCTGATGGCTTTTAATATTGTTTTTATATTGAATTTCTGCTATCTTGATTATTATATGTCCGGGTGTAGCTCTGTTTTGGTTGTAGGTGGCTGGAGTTCTGTATGCCACACATAACTGAATATGATTTTTTTTTTTCATGCTTGGGAAGTTTTCCTTAATTATTTCTGTGAATAGCCTTGTAATTCACCTGTTTTTTTCCTGCTTCTTCATTCACATTTCTTATTCTGAAATTATAGATTCTCTTGTCATCTTCTAACCTTTGTATTATTAGTGCCTGTATCCTTGTTATTTTTAAGAGATCTTTCCTTCATGATCACACATTGCAAACTTATCTTCAAGTTTTGATAGTCTATCCTTAGTTTCTTTTAAGCAGTTTTGCCAGCTTTCAATGGAGTTTTTAATTTCCTGGTAATCCCTTTGAATCTGCTTCATGTATTCTAGATTTTGTTTATATTCTTTATTGAAGGTTTCTCTCCTTTTTTTGTGTGTCTCCCTTCTTCCATCTGTGTCTTCTTGAGAGGTGCTTAGCATTTCTTTTATTAATCTACTTATATCTTGCTTTCCCTGATTTAATATTTCAGTTTTGAGCTCGTCTACAAGGTCCTGAAGATATCTCTTAATGTCCATTGAAGCTGTGTCTGATGTTGCATGTTTGCTGCTCTCAGTCTCTTTTGTTTTTCCCTCTCCTGGATCACCTGGATCAATGCTCTCAGGGTTTTGGGCTGGGGGCTTTTTCTTGTTTCTCTCTCTTGTCATCTTTTTGGCTTCTTCCATACAGGTGTATAGTGGAGGTCTCAGACCCTTTCCTTGTTGGTTATGGTTCTTGTGAAGCATGCTGGTGAGGAATTTCTGCCCTCTCCTGTTTGCTCTTGTCACTGATGTGTAAGCAGAGACTGTGTATGCTGGCCCCTCCCCACTGGACCAGTCAAACTTCAGGGGCCTTCACCAGGTTAGTGTGTGCTAGGCATAGGGGATTGGTTTGGGATGGCTTATTGGGTCCCAGCCAGGGGTGTGACCCAGTCCAAGCAAATCCCACAAATCTGCTCTGGGGAGGGAGAAACCAACTGAAGTCACTGTTGTTCCTAGTTCATGCTCCTCCTGCCTGATTCCAACATGTTGCCCATTTGGTTGTGCCCTTCACATGGTGGTGGGGGGGGGTCTTATTCCCAGCACTGACTGTGGATTAATGAAGGTCCCTTCGCCGGCTCTATTCTCTGTTGAGCTCACCAACCCCCAACTTCAGCGCAGCTGTGGCTCCTGTGAGTCATGGCAGGAATGAGTTTGGGCAGCTCTGTGGGTCACGGTAGGTCGTGGCCAGTGCGAGTTCAGGCAGCTTTGCGTGTCGCAGCAAAAGCACCATGTCTGCTAATTTTAGCTGCTTCAATTTTAACCCCAAGACTGCATGTTTGACAAGCTTTTTCATTTTAGTTTCTTCCTGTGTCAAGAGGATCCATCTCCCTCTGTCTGGACCTCTCCAGGATTTTTTATTCTGGCATATAAGTTGTTTCTCCCCGGGATCCTCTGTATTTTGTTGCCCACTGATTGGCCATCTTTAGCTCCTCTATTTAGTGGTTTTAATTGCAGAGGAAATTTCTCAAAATTTGGATTGCGACTGTCCTTGAGAATAGGATAAAGGAGAACAAGTATCAACCTGGTTATTAGTGGGAAATATTTATTTAGTGACTAAAGACCACAGTGAATCACAGTGTTTAGGTGCTGGTAAACTCTGACTTGTTAAACAAAGCAAAATAATTGAGCTGATACGTGTGAGACTCTTGCTCCTTACCAACTGATCTCCGTATAATTTTGCCAACTGAAAAGATCTCTTTTCTCACTCAAAATCTAGGAGGCCGGAAACAATGAGGACTTCATCGTTTACTTCTGACACTGGTGGAAAAGTGGAGCAGAGCCCCTGCCACAGGCCTGCGGCAACCTGAATGGGCCTCATGTTGCTTTGGAAATTATAGTTGAACCTAGGTTAGTTCTTTGTCTCATCCACTGCATAACAGGGACCATCTTCCACATGATGCAGTTAACATCTACTGGGAACAGAGTGGTTGCCAAGGAGGAAGGCCAGGCTGGAATCCGTGTGCTGGGCTGGGAGGCCCATGTGGGTTTGGGTTGTGTGTGAGCTCAGGCCATCCTTTTATATAACATAATGTTGTGTCACTTGGAACAGATATTTGGCAGAAGAAAAAATCATCCTCTCTCCTCGATTTCTGAGAGCTCCTGGGGCCTCCATGTTGTCATTTAAGCCTCAAACTCACACCGATGTCTCAGCCCATGAGAGCGCAACAAGCTTGAGGCAGCAGCAAATGATTAAGAAATATCGAGCACTGCAAAAATGAGAAATTAGCTCATTTTGAAATGAAAGGGTTTTTGACTTTGATTTCATTCTTATGCTTCCCTGAGTAGGAAAATTGTATCACAAATTCAACAGCTTATTGTCTTCTAGCTCTGGAAGTCAGAACTTCAAGAACAGACTTTAACAGGTTCAAGTTGTGGTGTCAGCCAGGCAGGCCTGTCTTTGAAGGCTTCAGAGAGAGCCCGTTCTTCTGTGCCTTATCCCTGCCTGTGGTCCAGGCTGTGGCCGCCTCCTCGAGCTTCACAGCCAGTAGAGTCAGACTGAGTCCTCCCATCAAGTACTTCTGACCTCTGCATCAGCCGTCACCTTCCCATGAGCAGTGATGCTCCCAGGTTCTGGAAATGGCTAATATTGAGCTGTCTCACTGGCCAGGGGCTGCTGGAGGTTCTGTGTCATCTTGAGTTCTGTGTTTGTGGCTTTTCTCCACCTCCCCAGCTGCAAAGACAGGGTGGCGTCTTCTCGCATCCAGTGCTGCTGCCCCAGCATCTGTGGTTGCATCCCGTGGAAGGTGATGCTCACAGGCTCTGTTAGGACCCGAGCTTCACTTTCGGAGAGGTCAGATGACACTGTGGTAGGCAGCGCGCCTGCACTTTCTTCCAGTTTACTTTCTGGCGAAGAATCTTCATAACTGATCGACTAGTCTCATTTCTCCTCCTTCTCCTTCTGTCCTTCACAAGGCTTTCACTGTAGCCATTAACCCACCATGAGGGAGGCCACACAGTCATTAGCACTTGGCATTTACAGATGTGACTTTCATTAAAAAAACCCAAACTCAGGCCATCCACGGCATTTTCATTATAATTTTGCAGAGATATAAATTTGAACCATAAGCCTTAGAAAGGAGTTTCTTAGTAGGAGAGGGAGCCCACTCCACTGTGCACCCCAGCTCTGTATTTAATAGGGCTCGTACACACCCTTGTGACGATACACGCCAAACTTATATCTGCAATGTGGCCGTGTTTGCAGGGCTTCAGAGTCTCCTGCTCTTCACGATATCAGAGATGAAGTGAACAATCACGGGGAACCTGGTCACTTGTGGTCACAGCAACTCTGCTGGAAATATTTTACAGAGAGGGAAAACATTCAGAGTTCTGTAGCTTACCTAATATTCACAGCCTGCTAAAGGGAAGAATCAACTTAAATCAATTTAGCATGACAGTCAAGCTCTTTCCACTACTCCAAATATCCCAGTGTATTTTTGTGGCTTCCTTTTGTTAATCTCGTCCTTTAAAATCGCTGCAGCTTCCAGGTGGCAGAAGTTCTGGGCTCAGCAGATCGGGCTCTAATTCAGGCTGTTGTGTGCTGACTCTTCCTCTGGATCCCAGATAAGGACTTCAGGCAGCCTCAGAACCTGTCTAGATGCGGGAAAATGGAGCCTTTTTTTTTCTTTGCAGCAAAAGGGCTTTTGCACTGATCAAAAACAAAGTTTTTTGGGCACATCAGGATAAGGAAAGCAAAATATAGGAAGTGTATGTAATTTTAGTTGAGTATTTACTTAGAGAGAACATTAGCCACCCCCAGAAAAAGTTTGTTTCAGTACACACCACGGTGTGGTTATGTGAGCAGGAAGTGAGTTTCATCAAGCATGAAGAATGCACAATTTAGTGAAAATGTTATCTCTGAAGCTCCAGAAGAAACTCCTGAAAGTTCAGCTTCCTAACCTAGTGGCAGACCTTGCCTGACTCAGCTGATACCTGAGAACTCACCCTGCCCCTCTGCCAGGGAAGAGTTAACTTCATATGTGAAGCTTCCCAAAATTGTCCATTGTTTTAGTTTTCTCTCAAACAATTATTGAAATTAAATTTTGAAAGGCTTCTAATAATAAGCAGTATGCAAACATTAAACGAATATGTGGCAAAATTTTTAAGTAATGGAAAAAGAGAGAGAAACTAATTTAAAATATATTTGAGGAGATGGAAATAGACAACAAGCAATTTTAAGGAAGAAATTTCAGTGTTGAACACAGAAAAACTAGTTCATGTACAACAGAGCACTCAACCATGACTTTTGCACATTTTCCCCCACAGGTGAGAAATTCTTTTCACCTTTATTTGATGAAAATGTCTAAGTTAACCTTTCTCCTTAGAACAGAGTTTCTTAAGGTCCCACTGAGACTTTATGATGACGGGCAATCTCAGGCACAGCTGGGGTTGAGAGGATTCCCAGCGGGGCTATCCCACCCCGACGGGGATCAGCAAAAGTGTTGCTGGACACTATGATGTCTCCTGAGGGACCTGGAGAAGGTGTCATACGGAGATCAACACTCTTACGCTTCATCCAAAACAGGCAAAAGGAGTTGCGGAGTCTTCTTTAGACGTATTGCTGGGCTTCCACCTTTGATGATTCTGAGCGGTGTGTTTCACATGACACTTTAGTGTAGTGGTGCCCAACCCCCTGTGGTGTCAGGAACTGGTTCCATGAAAGATTTTCCACTGACCAAGAGGTAGGTGGGTAGGGGTGCAGTTTCTGGATAATTCAAAAGCATTACCTTTGTTGCATATTTTACTTTTGCTATTACGTTGAAATATGTGATGAAATAATTATACTTCATATAGTGCAGGTTCAGGGAGAGCACTGAGCTTGTTTGGCTTTTTGTCCTGCAACTACATGAGCTGATGAAGCAGGACTGGCAGAACTTGACTTCAATCCAGGAGTGTCTGGAGATGTGACAGTGTCTCAGACGTACTCTGAAGAGCACCATCCTTTGCAAGTTCGGCAGTTGATCCTCTTCTGTCACAAAGTTGATTCATCCGACACACACGCATCATGAATCCATTTATTCCCAGTTTGGATGTCTTCTCTACATGGGAAATAATGCTGAGAGTCCTGAGAGCTGAGATAGATGACCACCCAGCAGTTGGGAGAAAGAAGGTCCTGGCTGGGTCTCTTTCAAAAATTTCTCCTAATATTTTAAACATGACAAAAATCTCAGTGTTCACTTGTCATCCCCATAATTCCAGTAAGGCTCCACGGTGAGCAGACTCATCCTTCTTCTCTGCAGTGACAGACTGAGTTCATTGGGCAGACTGGATATGTCATAGGAAACAGTAAACTTTGTGACTCAGTCTGTGACCCTGAAGAGGTGACTTTTTCTGAAAGAGATCTCTGAAGTGGCTCTCATGGCACAGAGTCTCTGTCCAGCGGCCTTCCTTTAGAAAGCCACCTCACTTCTGTGTGTGAAAGATGTGTGAGCTCCACGTCCACCTCCTCATGGACCTGCACAAACAGGTGTGAGTGAGGCCTGTACTTTACTGTGGTAACAGTTCTAGTCGCGTGCTGCACTGCGCTGTTGTTAAGTGTAGGTGATGGATTTCAGCCCCGCAGTGCTTCTCTGTGGGTGGCACAGTCTGTAGACACACATGCAGCAGAGGCTTCTTTGACCTGAGGAATAAAACCAGAAAGCCACTGGGCCCTAGAGACCACTTCATCTGTGCAAATACCAATGCAAAGTGACTAATTTGGCATTCCTGACACATAATCATGCAAAGACTGGAATGGTTCTGCAGCTGTGGTGCTGGCTGGCTACAGACGTGCGTATAGTGCATCCTCATACATGTCCTGAAAGACACTGCATGAAACATGCACTGGTGTCTTGTTGCCAACATTGGTAGACTCTTCACCATATATTGCATATCACAGCGGTTCATTGATCCTGTCCCGTATTTTTCAATGTCCCCTGCTATTTCATTGATTCATCTAGTCATGGTGCTACCCAAAAGAGGAACATGTTCCACCTTCTGAGCTGCAGGCTGTCCTAGAAGCTCAGGACAAATGTCCTCAGCAGAAGGAAGGATCAACCCTTCAGCAGTGTTAAAGGCCGCTTAGCTTTAGCAGTGTGGTCGCCACTAAGAACAAAGCTTTCATTACAGAACATTGGATGACACGGTGGCCTTTAATAACTGCTTCTGTTCTTCATGTTCACAGTTGGGTTTTCTCTTTCTTTCTTTCTTTCTTTCTTTCTTTCTTTCTTTCTTTCTTTCTTTCTTTC